>ML247352.1:16661-127203 GCA_005239495.1 Nicotiana undulata | reverse complement strand
CCAAAAATTTTGGGCCCCAATTTTTTTTTTGTTTTTTTTTTTGGGCCCCGCCCCCCCCCCCCCCCCCCCCCTCTCGCCAAATGCCTTTTAAAATATTGGTTAAAGCCATCCTTAAAGTGGTCTTTAGTTCATAAGGTGGAGTAAGCAATGTACTAATTAGCTTTCAAGGTGTTTATAACGAAGCATAATTACTCACGTTGTATGAAATTCGTCGACACATCACATGCAAAAGAAACATCATAATTTTTTTAAATTGACAATGAAAAGGTGATTTGCATATGATTTTTTCAAATAAGATTTTCATTTTATTAGTTAGGGTTCAAGCATAATTAAGAGCAATTGAGAAATAGTGAGATTATTCTCTTTAGCTAATAATATTATTTTTTATCTTTTCCCAAACTTTAACATAGCTTACCCATAGACAAAAGGGGAAAGACTTCACTTAATTTGAGTTAATATTAGATGATCCCAATTCCCACATTTAAAACATCTTGGAAGCATTTGTAATGAATTTGTCTCGTTGAGCCTAGACTACATGTGTCATATTTGAGAAACTTGGAGGACTGTTAATGCTACATCTTATATGTTTAGGGACCATTTTCAATGAAGTTCCAAAAATAAGAGGCTAATTTGGGGTTTTCCCTTGTAGAATTACTTTAATTTTTCCAGTACGGATTGGGAGTCTCTTCTATATCTTCGTCCTCACGAAAAGCTTTCTTAGATTTACTTCTAGGGCTTTGTTGCTATTTCTTCATAACGCCTGTTTGATCATTTTCGTGTATAGCTTAAGATGGAAAATACCGATGTGGACCAGGCCCACTCCATGGGCACTACTATAATCGGCGTTACTTACAACGGCGGCGTTGTACTCGGCGCCGATTCTCGCACCAGCACCGGTAACTGAAGTTATCAACTACCTATAAAGTTGCAGGGGTTAATTTTACTTTAATCTTATCATAAATTTTGGAAAATAAATTTGTTTTTTGCTAATTATATCTGGAAAATTTCAGGAATGTATGTGGCGAATAGGGCTTCTGATAAGATCACTCAGCTGACTGATAATGTCTATGTTTGCCGCTCCGGATCAGTATGATGCTTTCCATATTGGCATATTCCGTTTATGCATTTTATATTCATCCATATTTGAACTTAGAATGCTAGCATTTTGGGGGTGGGGGGTGGGGTGGGGTGGGGTTCTCTAAAACTGAAACTATCCCTGAAGCTGGTCTGGCATTATTGGTGCCTTTCTCGGTTTCTCCTTTGCCATCTCGATGTCTTATTATTCGGTTTTAAAATCAGTATATCAGTATTGTACGTGATGAAATTACACAACAACAACTATACCTCAGTTCCAAACAAGTTTGGGTCCTCACTGCCCATGTGCCATTTAAATCATCTCATGGTAATATTATGCAAATACAGTTAAAAAGTATTAAATGTTTTCTATAGTTTCTAACGTATAAATCTTTGAAAGGTTATAGCACTTCGAGAGAGTTTAAGACCTAAAGTAAAACTGCTAACGTCTAAAACATATTCTGGACTATTATATATCGCCTATATAGTTCTTCTCTTCCATTGTGCACTATCATGATGAATCCTCACATGTTGAAATTATGGGCTAAAATTTAGCAATAATGACATTGAAACCCTGCTAAACAACAACTATGTTAGAAATAATACACGGGAATATTATATTATTGACAAATTAACAATGATACAGTGAGCCCTATATATAATAATAATACATATTATACTCTTACTACATATGAGACTAGGACTATTTATATATGACCATCAAACACTCCCCTCAAGCCTGTGCATACAAATCATATATACCGTACTTGTTACATATGTAACTAATATGAGGAGCAGTGAGGGGTTTGGTGAAAATATTTGCAAGCTGATCATTCGACTTCACAAACTTTGTAGCGATATCTCCTGAGAGTATCTTTTCTCTAATGAAGTGACAGTCAATCTCAATGTGTTTAGTTCTCTCATGGAACACTGAATTTGATGCAATATGAAGGGAAGCTTGATTAATACACACAAGTTCCATCCGGCCGATTTTACCAAATTTCAACTCCTTGAACGCGTGTTTGATCCAAACTAGCTCACATGTTTCCGTAGCCATTGCTCGATATTCTGTTTCTACACTAGACTGAGCAACCACATTGAGCAACCACATTCTGTTTCTTGCTTTTCCAAGACACCAAATTACCTCCTACTGACCACAATATCTAGACGTAGTAAGTCTGTTAGAAGGTTTTCCCGCCCAATCAACATCTGAGTACCCAATGAGCTGCTGGCCTCGATCCTCAAATGATAAATCTTTGCCTGGAGCTGATTTTATATACCGAAGAATCCGGACAACCTCACCCCAATGACTATCACAGGGAGAATCCATAAACTGACTCAAAACACTTACAGGAAATGAAATGTCAAGCCTAGTCACTGTAAGGTAATTTAATTTACCAATCAACCACCTATATCTTGTGGGATCGCTAAGAGGCTCCCCTTGTCCTGGCAGAAGTTTAGAATTCAGATCCATCAGAGTGTCAACATGTCTACGACCTATCATTCCTATCTCCTCAAGAATGTCTCACAATATCTGAGCTAGACTAAGCGAACTCAACATCAAGAAAATACTTTAAATTTGCTCAGATCGTCGAAAAATTACACTGTATATATATGTAAAATAATAGGATTTGGAGGTATATAATATATATTGAACACCCTTTGTCGGGATTTTTTTTGCCTTCTTTCAAGTTTGAACACCCTTGGAGAAATTTCTGGCTTCGCCAGTGCCTACATATGAGACTAGGACTATTTACATATATGTATCTAACAAGCCACGTGTCATGCTTATCTAGTATAGGATGATTGACAATATCAAATCTGTTTATGATGTGATCATACTTAATTTAGAATAAGACGGATAAAGCAGATTCACAAAGTTAATGTGTAATCATGTTTTATGCGACTATGACCGTGGATGTCTTTATGAGTTAATGCGAAGTCATTTCTAGTTCATGGTACCTTTTAGGAGTTTTGATGAAACCCATTTTCTGTATTTTCCCTTTCCATTTGACAAGGAGAAGAGATTTGAATATTGACAACGGTAGAAAGATGAATTCATGTTGCTCTATGTCATCTCTCTTGGTGGAGGGTGTGTGTGTGTGTAAGTCAAGTAATTTCATTATAAATACACCATATTTGTGTGAAAAGAACATATGAACATGGCTAGTGACTCAATCACCTTCATTTAACAAGTCATCCAATCTTGAATACAAATGGGTATTCTCTCTTTACCAAAAGTACATGAACGAAAGGATTAAAATACTTTTTCTTTTTTATAACGGAAGTGTCTGAGCCAATTTGCGCTCACCTCGACTAATTCCACCGGTTATCTGCCATCTCCCATCATCATAGGTATCACTTAACTCAGTCCGCCAAGGCCAAGATAGATGAGAAGATATAACCTAGTATTTTTGTCTCCATTGGGATTTGAACCTAAAACCTCGTGGTTCTCCACCACTTCATTGACCACTAGACTATACCATTGGGTACCAACAAGAATACTTTTTATGTTATTCGTAGTATTACAGAATAATCTCATATTTTTCTAGTGTAAATAAGCCTAAAGATACACAGTAATTATGTTCTCCCGGCTACTGTCCTCTCCTTGCCTGTCTTTTCTAGTCTCCAACTTGAGATTGCTTCATCCGCTGTCTCGGTGAAATACATGAAATGTTAGACATAGAGAAACCACAGTCCATATCTGTAAGGTAAAGCTATAATGAGCACGAGGTGTTTTTTGTCCTCACTGCGCTTCTTACTAGCGCAACTCATAACAATTTGTTTATTTTCTTAAGATTATCTGCCACTAAAACTGTATCTCGTGCTGCCACCAATTGTAAAAGGTTTTATTTTCTTGGTGACTTGTTACCTTCTTCTTCCACCTCTATTTAATAGCTCCATGTAAAAATGTTTGTCTAGAGTATTTTTCGGCCTTAACTTTTACCTAATAAAAAAAGAAGAAGAATTTTTGGGGCATTAATCCCCTTCATATCATCTTGTCACTCCCTCATCCCCTATTAAGTTGATTTCACGAAGGCACTCCTCAACCTCGTCCCGTTCCCAAGTCTTAGATAATCCACTGCCCTAACCTCCTTATCTTTCTCTGTTGTCAGTAGCTAAGTCCACATAAGCTTTTGACCTGCAATTCATTTCTGATTCACTATGGCACTAAGCATTCATTCATTTGATGTCTGTCCGTTGTATTGGCCACACCCTGAAGTGTTGTTGATGCTCTAATTAGCATGCCTCTCATCTACATACTCTAATGAATCAGGGATGAAGGAAGCATGAGAATATGTGCGCACCTATGGACCAAAGCCTCTATTCCTTTGTCCACGATTACCATTTTGGTTGACATAGAACTCCATTACCAACCATATTAGCTTCCACTTGCATAATTATGCGTAAAAATAAAATATATTGTGTGACTTAATGGTTTAGAGATAAGTTTTGGACAGTTATAAGGTACTGAGAAGTAAAAGTACCTTGATGGCTGAAAATAAATCCTAGAAAGTGGAGTTCTTTACGACTTATATACAATGCTTGCTTTTTGTAGGCAGCAGATTCCCAGATTGTTTCAGACTATGTTCGTTACTTCCTACACCAACACACGTAAGCTTCTTCCCTTGCTTATAATATATATTCCATCTTTTAATGATCCAAGTGCTTACATCGTGTGTCCCTACCTTATATAAAAAACTTGCAACCCCACCCCCACCCCCAATAAAAAAGGCCCCCATCTGCCTGAAACTTCTTTTTACGGTATCGGCTTTGTTCTTTTCTTTTGGCCTGGTCAGAAGATGCAAATATAACTGTTAGCTTCTTCATAGCTATCTGCTTTATTGTAAAATTGATTCTCCCTTTTGTGTATATTTGTTTGATGTTTGAATCAGATCCTCTATAACTAGGGCCATGAATTAGCTGTCTTGTTTGTATATCTATATTTTTGGGCAGGAGGTAAGATAATAGTATAGTTGCACTGTTTGCCCCTTACTATGTGAAGTTATTTTTCCGAACTTCTAGTCTTGAGACTTCTTGTGAATGCAGGATACAGCTAGGCCAGCCGGCTACTGTGAAGGTTGCGGCAAACCTTACTAGGTTATTATCCTATAACAACAAGGTTTGCTCTCTAACCAGTATACTTTTTAAATTGTTAAATCGTTATGAATTATTTCCTGGTAATTATTTGACAATATTATTTAATGGGATGTATGCTATATCACATGCATTTTCCCCTCTCTGGGATACTTGTGTTAAATGAACTAGCATATATTACCCATTTGGTATTTAAATTAATTAGCCGAAAAGATATAAAATAGCCTTTGCAACTCTTGTTCACAAGCTTACTGTTGCAAATATGCTGTTAATTAATGGAAATAACTTGAAAGGGAAATTTGGTGAACTTGTTTTTGTGCACTCTGTTTTGTTCTATCCTCCAAGTGTGTTCTAGAATATTAAGCTGTCAGTAAATAAAATCGTTTAGAGAAGTACATCATACATAATATTTGTTTGGTGACGGTGGTTTCTGGGTTAGCTTGCGTGCACTTCGATTATTCCACCGGGTACCTGCTATAAGTACTGGTAACTTTGCCTGCCAAGGCTTAGGTAGATGGAAGAAATTACCTAGTTTTTTTTTTTAAAATCTTTATTGGGATTTGAATTCTGATCTCCGAAGTTTACACCTACTTCATTGATCATTAAGCCACATACATCATAAATAATATATGATCTGGGTTGTAATATATGATCTACTTTTTATATTTATTTTTGATTCATTGCTCTGTATATTCAGGATAGGCTTCAAACAGGAATGATCATTGGTGGTTGGGACAAATATGAAGGAGGCAAAATATATGGGATCCCTCTTGGAGGCACAGTCTTGGAGCAGCCTTTTGCTATTGGAGGTTTGCTCTGAATCTGTTTTTCTTAGTCATGCATACTTCCCAGAAACACTTGGCTATTGAAGGTTCTTATTCAGTTCACAGGAAAAATTCCCCCTTTTAAACTACTTAAGCAGACTCTTTAGATACCCCCATTAGGCAAAAAAAAAAATGATTTCTCCAAGACTTTGTTAAATCAAAGAGCTGAAAACTAAAAAATACAGCAAGACTCAGCAGAAGTTTGATGATGGAAATCGAAAGAGACAACTAGATACTCCATGCCATATATCTCATTGCAGAGTTTAAGAAAAATAAACAAATAAAGTACCTGTTTTGGTTGGTGCACATAAATGGCTGCGCGGGTGTATGAATGAGAGACGGAGAGGGGGAGGGGGAGGGGGAGACTGAGAGGAATGTCCATCACTATGCAAGGGAGATGAGGAGCTGCATTGCTGAATAGAAGAAGTATTAGAAAAAATTAGATGAAACCAGAGCGCAAGTGTGATAGTAGCATATGTTTGTTTTCAACAGTTTTCGGTTTATCATCCTCAGTACCTGGTAGTCTGGTTCAGTGAAACCCATGTTTCTCTTTTGAATGAGATTACAAAATACTGTTAGTTATTTCTCGAGATAGCTCCGTTAGTGTAGGATCTTCCTAGAATTCGTTTTTAGACCCATACCCCCCCTTTTTTTTTTGGGTTCTTTTTGTTTCCTTTTCTGGAATGGCTTATGGGAATGGAAACAAATGAAAATGGATAGAAAAGAATTCTTTGGAACCAAAAAAAAAAGAGTCCACCGGGACTAGGCATGAACTAAGAGGTTCACGTATTTGGTTTTTGATAACCTAAACATGTGACAGGATATGCTTTTTTTGTTTTTTTGGTAAGTATGGTGGGTAAGACTGCGTAAAATAGACCCTAGTGGTCTGGCCCTTTCCCAGACCTCGCGCATAGCAGGAGCTTAGTGCGTCGGGCTGCCTTTTTTTTTTAAATTTATCATTGAGTGGGTTTGTTTTGATATGTATGATGGAATAGGTATGTTATCCTTACATTTTGGTGCTCTAGTGGAATTAATATATCGTATGGCAATTTTCGGTTGTTATACATGACTTGGGTTCAACTTTTTTTTATCACACATTATAAAGTGGGGTGTGTGTGTGTGGGGGGGGGGGGCAGGGGCAAGCAACTGACAGCACCAGGGGATAGGGTTAGAGCATCGGATAGGATGAAAGAATGCAATGCCACGAAAAAGAAAAACCCACCTGCTAGGAAGATCAGAAGCTGATTTAACACCCTAGTGTCATGTTTCAAATATGTTTAGATTATTGCCCTTGGCGTTGCTTAATGAAAGCATATTGAGAGCTAAACTTTACCGCTGATAATTGGGTTAATTTATTAGTTTCCCTGTGCAATATGCTCCAAGTGCTACCAGTTGGCTGAGCAATTTTCTGTTCATTGACTGTTACTTTCAGGATCTGGCTCTTCTTATTTATATGGTTTCTTTGACCAAGCCTGGAAAGAAGGAATGACTCAAGAAGAAGCTGAGGTTAGTTTCCTGCAGTTTGTATTTGAAACCTGTCTAGTGTATGACATTGTTGGACCTTCAAGATGCCATCATCTTCGCAGTTCATAGCTATGTGTTTATCTTCATCCGTCATGCCTTTAGTCTATAATGCAGATATCTTTGGAAAAAATTAGCATATTTATGCTAGTTCTAGATAACAACAAACAACAACAACAAACCCAGTTTAATCCCAACATGTAGGGTCAGGGGAGGGTAGTCTGTACGCAGACCTTACCTACCTAGTGCAGGTAGAGAGAGTTGTTTCCAATAGACCCTCGGCTCAGGAAGGGAAAGAAGAAGAGGAGGGAAGCAAGGAAGGAAGAAAGATGAAAAAAACCCAATAAAAATCACATACTGTAATAAATGATAAATAGTATCCAATAATAGCTACAGGGAATACAATATCTGAGGCGAACAAAACCACATACCGTAATAAAAATATAAGAATATGAAGGGAAGTGCATGCTACTAAGCCTATCAGTGAACGCTATAAACCACCTACTAACCTTATACCTTAATCCTCGACCTCCACACCCTCCTATCAAGTGTCATGTCCTCAGTGAGCTGAAGCAGTGCTATGTCCTGCCTCATCACTTCTCCCCAGTACTTCTTGGGCCTGCTTCGACCCCTTCTCAAACTCTCCATGGCCAACTCTCACACCTTCTGACAGGGGCATCAATGCTTCTTCTCCTAGCATGTCCGAACCATCTCAGTCGCGACTCTCGCATCTTATCTTTCACGGAGGCTACTCCCACTCTGTCCCAGATAGCTTCATTCTTAATCCTATCTCGCTTGATACACCCACACATCCATCTCAACATCTCTCATCTATGCTACTCTTATCTTTTGCACGTGGGAGTTCTTGACTGACCAACACTCAGCCATATGCAACATAGCTGGTCGAACCATCACTCGATAAAGGCACATTCCTATCACATAAAACATCGGAAGCGAGCCTTCACTTCATCCACCCCGCTCCGATGCGATGTGTGACATCTTCGTCATTCTCCCCGTTACCCTGGATAATAGACCCGAGATACTTAAAACTCGCTCTCTCGGGGATAACTTGAGCAACAAGCTTAACCTCTACGTCTGCATCATGGGTCTCACTGAATTTGCACTCCAAGTATTCTGTCTTGGTTCTACTCAGTTTGAAGCCTTTAGACTCCAAGGTCTGTCTCCAAACCTCTAACCTCACATTAACTCCGCTGCGCGTCTCGTCAATCAACACTATATCATCGGCAAATAGCACGCACCAAGGCACCTCCCCTTGGATGTGACGTGACAATCAGGGGCGAAGCCACCTATAACAAAGGGTGGTCAACTGACCACCCTTCACCGAAATATTATGAAAAATTACACTGTGTATATAAGTAAAATATTGATTTTGAATGTATAAAATATATATTGAACACCCTTGGTTGGGAATTTTTTTTTTTAGTTATTTCAAGTTTGAACACCCTTTGAATTATTTTTGGCTTCGCCACTGGCGACAATACATCCATCGTCAAGGCAAACAAAAATGGGCTAAGAGCCGATCCCTGGTGCAACCCCATCACCACAGGGAAATGGTCCGAGTCACCACCCACAATCCTCACCCGAGTCTTAGCATCATCATACATATCCTTAATCACCCTAATGTACGCTACCGGGACGCTGCTAACCTCCAAACACCTCCACAGGACCTCCCTCGGAACTTTATTGTATGTCTTCTCTAGGTCAATAAACACCATATGCAAATCCTTCTTCCTTTCCCTGTACTGCTCCTCTAATCTCCTTACCTGATGAATCGCTTCCGTAGTCGAACGTCCCGGCATGAATCCAAATTGATTCTCGGAAATAGACACGCACCTCCTCACCCTAGCCTCCTCACCCCTATAATTGTTGTAATTTTGGATATCACCCTTCTTCTTGTAAAGCGGAACCATCGTACTCCACCTCCATTCTAGATGATTTTTTTTTTTAAAAGTTAGCAAAGTTATTATTAATTTGGCAAACGAAGCTTTCAAACCAATGGAGGGAAATAATTTTGGTAGTAAACGAGGCTGAGCAATGATTCACACACATTGACACTAAAACCAACCACCATGGTCCGATGTATGCATGATAAGAGCTTGAACTTGCATCTTGCCTATGAGCTCTATTTACTTAATAAGGTAGAGTAGTAGTTTTCTGAAATTCTCCTCGAGGAGATAGCTTTTCGACTGGGCTTAATAGACTATTGCTTTGTGGACATGTTAATGCTCTGACAATCATCTGCATTGGTATTGCCTCACTATTCACTGATCTGCTTTAATGATAATTCTGAAGATTTTAGTTGGATGGAGATTTAATTTTTTCCCACCTTTTCTGTAGAAACTGGTGGTCACTGCAGTATCTCTTGCTATTGCACGTGATGGTGCTAGTGGCGGAGTTGTCCGGACTGTAACTGTGAGTTAATTAATCTGCTTTATGCTTATTCAAATGCTATAATATGCTTCATGAAATTTTATTTGCTTACTGAGGCTGTAATAGCAAATTTTTAAGTTAAAATAAACCAACGTCTTAGTTTATAAAGAAATTGAAAAAACTATAGTCTTGCCTCCCCACCTTTTCTTTTTAGTCAACCCAAAAGGAACCCTTGATATACCTGTAGGCATTAGTAGTGGTTAGCATCAACTCCGTGAAACTCTTCTTCTTAATAATGGTGATATTGAGAGTCATAATGCTGGTATCCACATGTTTAGCATTTTTCAACTGTGTCCAGGAGCCCTTCGTTACACATTATGTTTATATAGGCCTTGTAATTTTTTGGAGTTTGGACCAATTCTTAGAAACTAGAATTTATTTTGTTATGGTATGAGTACGATTACATCCGCTGTAGGTTTTTAAGAATTTGCTATTCTATACGTGTGTTTTTGTGCTATATTGCTCTTTCGTGACTCCAGCATAAAGCTTTTGTAGGATTGATTGAGTCGGAACAATTTTGTACTGGCTACTGTTTTTGCTTTGGAACACTTTAAGCAATATCTTCATCTTATCGAAAGATGTCCTCATGTTCTCAGTTGTCTTGTTATATAAGCACGTCTTTTTGAACTATTTTGAAAACCAGATTAACAAAGATGGAGCCACAAGAAAATTCTATCCAGGCGATTCCCTCCAGCTTTGGCATGAAGAATTAGAGCCTGTGAACTCACTGCTGGATGTTGTGTCTGCATCAAGTCCCGACCCAATGGTCAGTTGAAACAGGAGTATGCCCCTATTGACATGTCTGAGGCTGTAGAATTTTGTTAACTGCTACTGGTGTACGAGTACATCACATGTTCTGGATTATTGTTTTTTCCCTTCCTTTTGTACTGCTGCAACTTTATAACTCTTATCGCAGGTTCTGGATCATTGTTTTTTCCCTTCCTTTTGTCCTGCTGCAACTTTTTAAATCATTTATGTTGACATAGTTCTGACTGTTTCTGGTCCTGTGATTTCCCATTTGCTTTAAAATAGGTATTTGGTCCACATTATGTTCCAGTACTAGGGGAAGGAAGATTAAGGTGGAAGCTCTGAAACTTTTTTGTTTGCTTGATTTGTTTAAAAGAAGTGGTTGGAAAATAAACCCATGATTATCAGCTAAGTTATATGGGAAGGAGGATAAAGAAACAATGCTCTTCCTCTGCGAAGCTTTGGTCTAAGTTAGCTATAGTGATTCTTCCTTGTTGTTAAGTTAAAAGGAAAATGGGGGATTTTTGAAGCAGACTTAGCTGCTTTTTAATTCTGAGCCGAGGGTCTCCCGAAATCAGACTCTCTCTATCCCGGAGGGGTAGAGGTAAGGTCTGCGTATACTCTACCCCCACTGGTGGGATTTTACTGGGTTGTTGTTGTTGTACTTGGGTGCATTTTCCTTGAACCACAACCTGTAAATTGAAATTACAGTGGTGTATGGTTTATTCTTTTGAGGAACTGCTTACCAATCAAAGCAAAATTATTGGGGAATGTACGAAAGACTTGGAACTGCTGTTACTACGTGTGGTACAACCAAGAGAATGAACTTCTAGGTAGGTACAAAATAAAATATGTGAAAACTATTCGTTTGAGGACATTTTATCCTACTGTATGATGTTAAATAATAAAATATAATATGAAAAAGATATGGAAAAGCAATCCTAATTCCATTGAGTTGCCTTACATCAGACATTATCTGTTCAAAAGCGGAGAGTAATTGCACAAAATAAAGGAGAAATACGTTGAGAGCAAAAATAGACTTGATCTTTTTGTTACAGTGTTTGAGATCGTAACTCGGCTGGTAAATATCCAAACGTTTGTAGTAATATATATGGCCGTTCTAATTTTAGGACCCGTTTGGCCATGAGTTTTGTCAAAATAAATTTGGGATTTATTTGGCAAACTCATGTTTGGTCATAAATTTTGCTCACATTTTGGCAAAATTTCAAATCCCAAAATCACCCCAATTGCTGATTTTGGGCCAAAATCCCAAAACTTGGGAATTTTATACTACATGTTTTTCCAAAATAAAGTTGGGAAATATATTTTGGAAATGTATGTCCAAACACATTTTCATCTTCAAATTAAACTTCACCAAAATTAGATATTTCAAAACAAATTTGGGAAAAACGCTAGTTAAATAATCCCAAAACGATTAATCTCTAGGCAAAATTATTCTTGCCAAAAAGTTAACTACCATGTCTAGCCTAGTAATATTACTTTAATTTATGTTACTTCGAATTTATATAAGATGTTCATACGTTCTTCGTCTTCAGCTGTTATTTTTGCATATTTACTATATAGCTATTGAATTACAATTTCAGACTTTCTCTTAAGCTTTGTAAGGTAAGGCAAGATGGAACGTGGAACACTAATTTATTGTTTTTTTTTTGTTTCCCACGCGATGGTCGATATTCATATTGGGGTCCGATTAAATCTAGATTTATGCCGGAAGTCCCTAATGGAGGTAAAACGCTCCCTAACAAATACGGTTTTATACCCAGATCTAGAACTCGAAAACTTTGATTAAGGATGAAGGAGTACTTACCATCGTTCGGAGCACTAATCTTTTGTATTGTTAAATATTTGCATTATTACTATTTTGATCATAGAAAAGTGAAGCATGATAGGAATTTCACGCGTAATGATTCAGTTGGATGAATGATAAAAATAAGAGTAATAATAACTGTGCGACTGCATAATGGCTTTGATCATTATTATTGTTCGTACTATTACTTATTAGCCAAACCAAAAGCAGGAAATTGATGGTAAGGATCTTAATCCTCAATTAAAATAAATTCATTGGAATCACCGGTTTGATTTGTTTCAACCTTTTCTTTTATGTAAATTTAAAAAGTAAAGTTGATTGTAAAAACTCCTAGTCCATCATAACCTTAATCATGCCATTGTATTGCAATCCAAAAGTAAAATAAGATTTAAGGTGTGCCATGTATTCAAGTATCTGTTAGGAATGAAAAATTAAAGTTTTATATGTTGAACGACGATATATCAGACAACAAAAGAGAAATATAGTAAAAGAAGCACAAACATTTAACGTGGTTCGGTCAATTGACGACCTACGTCCACGGACGATATGACTTATGAGCAATCCACTATATAAAAGAAAGTACAAAATATCGAGAGAACAACCTCACGAAGAGGCAAACACAAGTGACACACTAACACTTGGCCCGAAAAGTTCTCCCCTAAACAAGACTCTCAAACCCCTTATGTCATGTGGATGCTACAATGAGAAGGAAGAATCCACAATTTATAGAAGTCAAAATTTTTTCTTACAAGAAAAGCAACTAGCCAAATATGAGAGATTTATAATTTCCTTCTACAAGAGAAAAACCTAATTATGGTAAATATGATGCTCTTTCCTTCGAGAGATAGAAAAACTAAACATGATAAGAAAATCATGACAACACCCGACCGTATCAGCCACGTTACTGTAGAAATTGGTATTAGGAAAAAAAAAATATTCAATTCGTTTTTCTTTTGCAGTTTCTCTTTTTCGATTTTCTTTCCTAGTTTCTTTTTTCGTTTTTATATTTAAATAAATCCATGAATAAATTGCTGAACATGAAAAGTTATAGAGATGATAATCTTATTACCCATTCTTGTTTGATTCTCTAAATAATAGGAACAAAAATGAAATCATTTTATTTTGAAGTAAAAGGAAAAGATGTAATATGACGTTTATACAATCCCTTTATCACTATAAAATATCAGAGAGGAGAGGAAATTGAAAGGAAACTTTGGCTTATTATTCGTTTGGTTCCAAATAATAGATTCTTCCTTACTGTAAAGTAGAGCTTTTTTTGAATTATGAACCTCAATACAATGACCTATTATTTTCCAAGTAAAGCTATCACAACGTTTTCTGATTTGAACAAACTAAATAATCTTGATATGAGCGAGTATACTTCCGTAGACACATGATGACTCAAGTGCTTTCTAATACATTGGATTAATAAGAATTTGAGTTGTCTGTATAAACAAACAAATACGATTTAATGTGTGGGTAAGATATTAAAAGTTTTAGACCTAAAAATGAGTAATAATCGAAACAGAATAACGTCCAACTGAAAAAAGTTCGATGAAAGACAGAGCGATGAAATTTATTTTAAGCTTCGTTTTCTCCGTTATCAATATATCTTTATATGGAGATATATATTAGACTTCATATACCTTAAAGCTTAACAAAATTATCATAACTTCACATAAAATAGTAAATAATAGTGCATTAACTTATTTTCCAACTTTATTACGTAACTTTATGATTCCAGAATGTTTAGTTTTAGAGTGTTCTCCCGTATTATGTCAAACATTATTCATGGTTGGTTTGTATGATATATTGCATTATTTAAGTAACTAATTTCGTATGGCGTACATACTCAATAGTATTGCAATTGAAAGTTTATTATTATCACTATGCATTTCTCGCGCAACACACGAACATAGAGACTAGTATTATTATAAAATCACGAATAATTTATGCTAAATGTTGAACGCTAAAATATCCCTGAAACATTGATCGACTTTTATGCCCTTAAATATTTGTATAATTTAAGAATTTAATGGTAAATTACTTAATAATGAAATTCTTTTTCGATTAAACTATACATATACCAGACCCGTTGGTCCTTTTTTGAACTAGAAAAGTGCTTCCATATTTTTCTTTCAAAGAATTGTTGTTCTTAATTACACTTCTTTTATAACAAGGAATGTAATAAAATATAGGTACGTACTAAAAGAAATTTTAGTACTACATTCTAAAAACATCTAAACATTTTACAAAGTTGAAAATTCTTACTATCCTTTAAAGTCTTAATTTTATAAAGCTAAAACTAAATTAAGTTAGTATCTTTTACCTAAATATTAGGAGCTACTACCGAATTCAAATAAAATGAGTTATTCTTTAAAATATTAAATAATAAGAAAATAATTAAACAATGATTTTTTAAAATAAAAATCTAATTTTAAAGGATAAAAATATGGGCAAGTTTATATGAATATTTTTATTTTACATGATAATAGAGTGGTTTTAATAATGCTCTTTAATTTATTTATTCTTACTTCAGTATGACTAATTAATTCATTTACAATTTTTTCAAAGAAAATCGATTGATGTTAGATTAGGTGTCGTAGAACAAGTTCGTCCAAATCTCCTAAGTTTAACAAATTTTTTCGTTGATTGGTTTATTTTCAATAGATGCCCATGTGCCATGAATTGTTTTTAATTCAAGATTTACATAAATTTATATTCAAATAAAATGCAAAATACTTAGAATAATATTATTTATGTATTATGCGTGATGATTGGTTTGAAACAATTAACTATGGACTTGATTTGTAAAAACACGTGTAGGATTAATATTTTATTGCTATGAATATGATAGTAATAAATTTTTCGGGTTATATCCGACATAATTTTATAGATAATAGATATAACCCTCACAAATATGTCAATGTGCAGTGGTGAAAAAGTAATACTTTTTGGAGGTGATTCAAAGATGGACAATTTTATGTTTTTCTTTTGAGATGGAGAAACCAGAGTTATAGAAGGAAACATACACCAAAAATGTCCTCTATAAAGAATTATTAGACATGATACTACCACACTAAATATTTTTACATTATACCTAAGATATCGTTTAACTTAACTAAATTGATCAGCTGTGTAGATTAAGAATATATCATTTTGAATTCAAGTATTTTATTAATGTAATAACATTAATTTCTAGCATTTAAATGATTGCTGTATTTTTATCACGTTAGTTATTTTACAATGATCATATCATCTTGTAAATAAATTGTTACTAAATTTAGTTAGTTGTTCTTTCACATAAAAGTTATGACTAAAGATTTACGTGCAACACAGGTACATAATAACTAGTTATAATAAAAAGCACGAATACCTTTAGCGAAACGTCGTTCGTCTTTTTTACCCCTTAAAATAGATTTCATATTGGACAAATTATAATTTAAATTATTTTCCTAATATTTAGGAATCTGGAATTACCTAAAATTGTAGTTATTAAATCTTTCCTTATTTGAGTTAAATAAAAACTCCTAATATTTAGGACCATAAATTCTATTAAGATTTTACCTTATATAATATCTTTCATATAGTTTTCTTCATATATATGCCCAACTTTTCTTTTCTTTTTAAAGAACAAGCAGTGAACTCACAAATCAAAGTACAAGTGGTTGGCTTCAAATTTTGGATTTCAAGTCCTTGATACTATCGGGCAAAAAATTTCTTGACTTTTGGTATAATATTTCTCTAAAGATATGTTATTTTTAATAATTCATACTAATTACCATTTTATTCAATATAAGGACAGAAAATTAATCAAACATTTTGTTTAGAACGCCATATTGATGATACATTTTAGCATATTGGGACTACTTTTATACTCATACAATATTTTATGTTTATTAATGTTTTTACAATATGCAAAAATTACACGTAATATATATATATATATATATATATATATATATATATATATATATATATATATATATATGGAGAGAGAGAGAAAGAGAGAGAGAAAAGTGATTGGCAAGAATCAAAAGTAAAATATCCGATAATTTTTTTATCTTTGAAAATAGAAATTCTTATTGAATAAAGAATAATTTCGATTAAATATTTATGCTAATAGTAAGGATTTGAATCCAAAAAAAGTTGAACTATATTTAATATTGAGAAAAATAGTTAAATTCTATCCAACATTGAGAAGAAAATTAGCTATTAGAAATTTCAAATGATTAAAATCTCGAACTCATAAACTTGAAATTCTGGCTCCGCCCCTGCTTCTTGTCATATTCCATATGATCCATCAACTACCATCTACATCCATGGCGGATGGAGTAGATAGTTAATATGTTGAATTGGATCTTATATTTCTGATACAGAATATAAATATGAATATAAAAAATTACTAAATGTTTAACAAATATTAAATTATGAGCTCATACTTTTACTCATAATTTAACTTATAATTTAAATAGTGCATTTGATTCAGCGGTAAGAACCTAATGGATCGTTTGATATAGAAGTAAGTTATGCAGATATTAGATGTAAGGATTATTTATGCTCTGATTAATAATGAAGGAATTATTATGCCTTGATTAGTAATGAAAGAATTAGTAGGCCGTTATTAATAGTTAAAGAGATTGTTATACATGAAAATTAGTCTATAAGGGCATTTTGCCTTTAAATAGTTTAATCCTGCATTATTAATACTTATATTCTTATTTCATATTTTTATCAAGCGCATAAATTTATACATAAAATTTCACATAATTTAATGCAGGTATTATTTAACACTGTCAACCAACACTATATTATCTTATGCCGGTTTTTATTGAGATTAATTATTCATACGTTCCAACCAGTGACGAAGTCATAAATTTTCTTAAGGGTGTTCAAATTTAAAAGAATTAAATTTTTTTTCCGACAAAGAGTGTTCAATATATGTTATATACCTTTAGAACCTAATATTTTATCTATACACACAATGTAATTTTTCGGCGAAGGGTGATCAGTTGACCACCCTTGATAGGCTGTAGCTTCGCCCATGGTCCCAACCAAACACTGTGTTATCTTATATGATTTTTTATGCCGGGATAATGTATTTTCAAAAATGACCTTAAATGTTAGAGTCCGTCAAATCTAAATTTTGAATCCGCCTATGATCCTTATGTGCCACATGTTATTGTTGACTAAGGCCTCATTTGTTTTTTTTAAGATTAAGACGTCTGAATCTGAATACACATCTGAATATCAAGATGTGTATTAAGATCTGAATAAAAATAATTAAGACTATTTGATTTTTAACATCTGAATGTATAAAATTTATCTTTATTTGAAAATTAATAAACATAAAATTCAAATCAAATACTAACTAATCTAATATTCTATCAATAAAATATATAATTTTTAAAAATATGATAGTTGTTGGTGGTGATGGTTAACGGGTGATAGAGGCGATGGTTGGTTGTAGTTTTAGTTGATGATGGTGGTTCATGCTAGTAGCTAGTAATAATTGGTAGTGCTGGCGATTATGATTGAGGATGATGATGGTGGGTGGTGATAGTTAATAATGGTGGGTGGTGGTAGTAGTTGTGACTGAGAAAAGTGGTGGGTGGGTGGTGGTAGGTTATAATAATGGGCAGTATCACTTGTGGTTGTTGATGGTGATGTGGTGGTTAGTTGTGCCAGTTGAGATGGATGTGTGTTGATTGTGGGTGAGAATGATATATGGTGGCCGGAGTGGTGGGGATAGTGGGTGGTGATGGTCGATAATGGTGGCGTGGTGGTGGTGGTAGTTGATAATGGTAGGCGGTGGCGACAGTTAATAATGAATATGCGATAGCATCTTAATGAAATTAAGTCTCTGTTATAGATTTTAACCATACAGACCTATTAAGTGGTTATGAAGTAAAAAAAACAAACACGCTTAATGATTAAGACCTGAATAATTAAGATTCAGACTTTAAAAACAAGCGCACTTAATGTCTGAGATCTGAATAATTAAGATTCAGACCTCTCTTAAGTACAAACAAATGAGGCCTAAAAGTGGTTTAAAATTCAGTGTTGAAAGAAGAGAGAAGGATTCAGTAGTATCCATCACCATGTTTAGGAAACTACTAGTTGAAGGGACAAAGAAACCCTAATTTAATTTCTGTAAGAGGATGGTAGGGTTTAAAGACACTATTTCCCTTTCAAATATCTATTTTATGTCCTAATCAGGTAAAGGATACACTTAACCTATCAGAAAACCTTCAATATATATTTAGGGTACCCTACTAAAAAGGAAAGTGGGGGGAAGTTGTACTGTAGATGGCTAGAAAAATGACACATACATTATTGAATTATGAATGATTTCTATCAATTGAGCTGTCTTGTAGGATCCATTCAAGAAAAAACAACCATTACACTTGGAAGTGTGTGTTATTGCATTTAATGCTGTTAGAACAAATGCCAGCATGTCCCATCTCTTTGTGTTTTGTGATTGATTTCTTTCATTCGATCTTTCAAACAATAATGCGGTCGTATTAGAAAAAATAATGCAAGTATTAACTTTATATATTATTAATATTTTATTTAGTATATTTTTTTTTAATTTGTGTATAATTAATATTTGTATTAGTTTAAAAAAAAATAAAGCAATGCATTATAATTTTAATACACCACACCAAACAGTAAATAAGAAATAATATTTGCATAAGTAATCCATGCATTACTAATACACTTTATTCCGTACTATTCTTATACACCCTACCAAACGACCCCAAACTTGTTTGATGCATTTAATTAGTAAAGTTAATAATTTAGTAAATAGTATAGATATTCAGGTAGTGTCTAATTTAGTACTAAAACATTTGTGTTAACCTAATTCCATGAAAAACTACTTTGTTAAGGCTAGATTAATTTTGTAGTTGCTTTCATAAATTATAACAAAAGAAGAAAAGAGAGAAACACACTTATAGCGAATTAAGATTTGCATGATTCAGGGTTAGACCCCATTAAGTGGAAACAGACGGAGGCATCCAAATCATATGCTAGCTATTGTTATCAATTTTTCCAAGCTCTATTAAATAGATATGGAAAATTGTTTTTGTGGCTATGGTTTAGCAGTCAGTACTATTAAATAGTAGTGCTTGGGGCAGAAATGTCAAATGAAATGGTTCTCCAATTTCTGCTTTGTATACACCCGTTCACTGAATTACTACTCCTCCCGTCTCGTACAGCCCTTTAAGAAAATATTAAATAAAAGAGCTTTTGACTGTTTTATCTTTATTTATGTCTTAAGGTAATATTTTTTCATTTAATATTTTTTCATAATTGAGGTAAGAACAATTAATATTAAGGGTAGAACAGGAAAACGATAGTTAATGTAGTCTTGAACTTCTAAAATGACAAATAATTCGAGACAATTATTTTTAGAAATCACGACAAATAATTTGAAACGGAAAAAGTATGTTTTTGGCTTTATTTAATGCGTATAACTAGGAAATTGGACCTTCCATATGTTTCTTTTTGGGTTTTCACCCGATGTCCGTTACTTGTATTTGGCTCGATTAACACACCGGGAAGTCCCATATTGGGGGTAATTCGCTTCCTAATATTGACGACTCCATACCCATGATTCGAACCCGAAAACTCTTGTTAAGGATGAAAGAGTACTTATCAATCCACCATAACCTTTGTTGGTGACTTTCCATATGTTGTACTCTCAAACGGTTCAAAAAGAGTGTCCACTTAACCATTTGCATACCCATTAAAAGAAATACTAACTCTAAATTAGATAAACATAGGTAATTTGGCTAAACTATCCCTAATTAAATATAAAAAAAGAAGGGTAATTCTTTTTTGATTTGATAAGTGAATACTCTTTTTGAACCTAGGAAGAAATGTTAAATGGATTCTTTTTGAATGGGATGAAGTATTTATTACTATTTTTCTATTAACCAAATAACCACACCCCACCACGTCACCACCAAGAAGAAAAAAGAAAATCTTGAAGGACTAGTCCTTCGAAAGAAAGAAAGGAAGGAAGCTACATATATCATATACAGTCGTACTAATGAATCATAAATTAGGTCAGTCGCGCACGTAATAACCATATGCTTTACACTGCATAAACTATTCGTAAGCCTTCATCCTATATTTAACTTGCATCTGTTAAACATATAACCTTTCATCACATTCAATCAAGCAAAAATGAATTGACGAGTTTGACGGAGAGCTTAATTTTTTGGGGCCGAACCCTATGTTAATATATTTGTGAAAAAACTAGGTATAAATATAATTATATATAATAATTTCAGAATCACCATCTCATTTCGAAAATATCCGTGTTTAAATTCTGAAATCGCCACGGAAAATCAGAAAGTATTTAAAGTTTAGGCACAGCTATGTCAAATTTGCTGATCAGAACAATTATTAAAGGGCATATTTGTATGGGTGGAAAAAAGACATGATACGTGAACTATCAACAAGCCGACAATGCATGGTACGTGGAATATCGATATAATGACAAGTGACCTTCTTAATTAGACGAGTTAAATAGGAGAAACACCCACATGTTACACTGAGGAAAAAACCTGACCTGATAGCTGCAAAAGGAGTAACAAGAACGAAATGAATAAAGGCTGTGAAGAAGGGAAGATACACGAACCTGTCATAAAAATCTGTACAGTTACAAGGGGTCTTTAATCATAAATGTTTTTGTTACAAGATATGATAATGGGCAATCAAGGCAATTAATACCATCAGTAAGCCCGAATTAAGTAAGGGAACCGTTATAACTGTATGCTCCTATACAATATCACGACCCAAAATACAAACATGGTCGTGATAACACCTATCGTGTTACAAGGCAAGCCTATTTCCCAAAATATTACTACTAATTTGATTACAAGAATTTAATAAAATATTTCAACATTTAAATTTTTAATAAACTAAATCAGCTCTAAATATAATATAGAAAAATACGGAAACGAGCCCCAAACATCGGGGTGTCACTAAGTCACGAGCGTCTAAAATTATGAACTAAGATCTATAACTGTCTAACTGTAAAAAACTATCCAAAGGAATAAATGATAAAATGAGTAACAAGGTCATGCAGACGCTAGCAGCTACCCTGCAGTCTTCAAATATAGATGGCCTGAACTCAACCATCGCCGCGCTCTAACTTACCTGGATCTGTACATAAAGTGCAGGGTGTAGTATGAGTACAACCGACTCAGTAGTAACAGAAATAACTAAGGAACTGAGAGTAGTGACGATCTAAGTAAAACAATCCAATTATTTATTTTCACAATTTAAAAATAACATAAATAAACAGGTAAGTTCCATAAAATCAATAAATGCCACAAGAAAATTAACAAGTAAAATGCAGCAAAGGCAAAAGTAAATGCAACCTCACAACAATGTCACTCCATCACTCAACACTCATCACTCAACACTCAACACTCAATACACTCAACACTCTGCACTCACTTGGAGTGTGTACGGACTCCAGAGGGGCTCCCAAATCCCAAGCTCTAAGCACGAACAACTCACGTGCCATAATATCAATACCAAGATCCGCACGGTCAGCTCACGTGCTACGCGGACAGCTCACGCGCTATGGTATCAATACTGGACCCGCGCGGTCAGCTCACGTGCTACGCGGACAGCTCACGCGCTATGGTATTAATATCCTCACAACCAGGCCCTCGGCCTCACTCAATCATCTAATCACGGACAATTCACGTGCCATAATATCAATACCAAGATCCGCACGGTCAGCTCACGTGCTACGCGGACAGCTCACGCGCTATGGTATTAATATCCTCACAACCAGGCCCTCGGCCTCACTCAATCATCTAATCACGGACAATTCACGTGCCATAATATCATACCTGTATCCGCACGATCAGATCACGTGCTACGCTGACAACTCACTCGTTATGGTATCAATATCTGGACCCACACGGTCAGCTCACGTGCTACGCGGACAGCTCACGCGCTATGGTATTAATATCCTCACAACCAGTCCCTGCGCCTCACTCAGTCATGTACCTCACTAGCCTCACCATCATCAACAAATAAGGGGACACAACCCACATCAAGTATCACAGCATATTAGCAAGTAATAGAGACTGAGGTAAACATGTACAATAATTTCTATGACTGAGTAAAAATAATGTGAGAATGAATAAAGCCTAAACATGATCTCTAACATGAAGGTAAACAAGTTCAACAACAAGTAAACACAGAACCAGAGATAATAACCATTAGGCCTCACAACCTCACGAGACGGACCAAGTCTCAATCCCTCGTGGTTCACACCCACACGCCCGTCACCTAGCGTGGATATCACCACAAAAAAAATCACATGATATCAATTTCTTAGGGTTTATACCCTCAAATCCATAGTGAAAACTGTTACTTACCTCAACAACGTAAAATCCTACTTCGGGATGCCCTCGTCTCTGTACTCGGTCTCCAAAAGCTCAGAATCTAACAAAAATCATAATACTATTATCAACACAGGCTAAGGAATCGAATTCCACAATAAAAACTACAAAAATAGGCCAAAAATCCGAAATTGGCTAAAACCCGGCCCCCGGATCCACGTCTCGAATTCAGAAAAAATGGCAGAATCAAAACCCTCGTCCTCTCCCGAGTCTATACATATAAAATTTATCAAAATCAGACTCCGTTTGGTCCCTCAATTCCTCACTTAAAACTCTCTAATACTCAAACTCTAACTCCCTAAATTTCACTTTGAAATCATCAATCAAATCCTAAAAACGAAGATGAATTCGTGAAATATAGCCAAAAATGAGTAGAGAAAACTTACCCCAATCCCTATGGTGAAAATAACCTCCAAAATCGCCCAAATACGAGCTTCCCAACTCAAAATATCACCGAATGAACAAACCCTAGTTTTATATATTTTTCTGCTAGCTTTCTGCCTCGTTTCTCATGCCAAATGATCCCAAAATTCATTTTTATGCCTCCAATGGATCCCTGTGAAATTCTATTCAAGTTAGGCTTTGAATCACTCAATTTGACCTTATAATGAAGGAGATATGTAGGTTTTAATATTTGCTAATAGTGCAGATTTTTAAATACGCTGTCAGTGCATATTTCGTAATTAATCTGAAAAATCTAGCAACCTTAGTAAAATGACCATAAAATCTTTATATGATGCCCAAATTCGACGATTCTTTTTGCTACGGGTCTGTAATTACGATAAGGATCTAATTCTTCAATCAAAAAAAGAAATTGGAGCTCATTTGTTCATTATAATATCATTTATGCTTGGAGAAACGACGTCGAAACATAAGAAAAACGAGCGCAACACAACCTAAACCTATTCGAAACTCACCCGAGGCCCTCAGGACCTCAATCAATACATCCAACAAGTCATATATCACTACCGAAACTTAGTCGAACCTCCGGAACACCCAAAACAACACCAAAACACCAAATTAACCTCGAATTCAAGCCTAAGAATTTCTAAACTTCCAAAATTCGCCAACGACGCCGAAACCTATCAAATCACGTCCCGAATGACCTTAGAATTTGCACACACGTCACAAATGACACTACGAACATACTTCAACTTTCGAAATTTTATTATGACCCCGATACCTAATTTTCCACTGCCGACCAAAATCGCCAAATTTTTAACTTTTGCCAATTCAAGCCTAATTCTACCACAGACCTCTAAATTATATTTCGGACACACTACTATGTCTAAAATCACCCCATGAAGATAACCGAATCATAAAAATCCATATCCGAATTCGTTTACTCGTAAGTCAACTTCCGATTGACTTTTCTAATTTAACTTTCTAACTAAGAGACTAAGTGTTTTATTTCACTCCAAAACTACTCCGGAACCAAACCTACCAAATCGATATAACTCAACACACTTGAACAACACATAAAGAAGCAGGAATGGGGGAAACATGGTTATAACTCTCAGAACGAACGACTAGGTCGTTACATCTTCCCCCTCTTAAACAAACATTTGTCCTCGAACGTGCCAAGAGTTGTTCCAAAAGCCATCAGATTGCTGTATAACCTCACCATGCACATACCCGGGGCTGATCCCGTCACCCTATTCCATATAGGCCCGACAACACAACATAACTGAAGATCATTACTTCAACCTGATGTAGGGAATCACAAGCCGTCGATGTACAACTGATACCGAGCGGCGCATACGAATGCGTGGAGGAATTCAAAGAGTTACACTTCAAGCTGAATCAATACCGCACGATAAGAATTCAATAATGTGAAGCTTTCCTAAAGGTTCTGCAGCCTCTCGAAGATAAGTACAGACGTCTCCGTACCGAAAATTAATTACTACATTTTAAAGTTTAATTTGAATTAATTTTAATAGATTAATTAACTTAAATTTGACAAAAGAGGGTTAAAATCGGCTGGGCCAAATAACCAAGGCCCAAATCCCTTTTCCATACCCAAATTCCCCCCAGCCCAAGTCACACCCATCAAAACCCTGTCTCCCAAACAACCCCGTTTTAGCATCCTTTCACCTCAGCGTTTGGATCACTTTGATCCAACGGTGCTGAACTAACAATTACTAACTATATAATTGTCTGAACTCCTACCACCCCCTCAGAACCCGTCTCCCCTACACTGCCTCACCTTCTATGTCTCTCTCTTACTCTACGCCGCCGAGCACCGTACTCTGCCGTCCGAAAATCGCCTGCCGGCGGCGGAAGCACCACCAAATTGCCCCAAATTTTTACCAGGCACTCCCCTCCTTCCCCTCAATCACCTCCCACCTTTTATTTCTCCGAAAACCTACCCAAAATTCTTCAATCTTAGATCTAAGAATCGGAACCCTAAAAAGCCCAACTTCGGTCGATTTTAAAATCACCAATGACTCAAACCTACATGAGTCGATAGCTCTAGGTGAGAGCTATCGATTCATGTGTGTTTGGCCCATTTCCAAACTCCGCCGGAGTCCGGCCAAAGTCCGGCGAGTCGCCGAAATCCGGCCAACCTTGGCAACTAAACTGGTACCCTTTTAAGAATCTCCTTTCTGTTCATTTAAGTATAAATATAAAGTTATTCAAATAGGTTTGGCTTTGATTTTGTTTCTATGATAAACACTAATCTTTGTGAATTTATTAGCTTAAATGGCAATTTTTCTTAATTGCTTACTGCACTTAGATTAATTCTAGTCGAATTCTCATGATACCCTAAACCCTTTCTCTCTGTGTATATAAGGATTCCATGACAGGTAACCAAGGAAACATAGCAAAAGCAACGTACAACATCCCGCTCAAACTTATGAGTGTCGTCGACGAAGGTATGACACCCAAGATGATGAGTTAACCCCCACGACGTCCCCTAGATTAGGGAAGTTTCCTACACCCTTTTGCAGCACAACCAAACCGAATGAAAAGGGGATGTCCACATCCGGGGGAGAAAGGGCACCACCCGCTATGAAAAAGCTCTTTGAAGCTTGGCTAACCGACACTCTGGTTATCCGCAAGACTCTACTAAACCCACTCATGACTCGTGAGACCTATGTAACCTAGGCTCTGATACCACCTTGTCACGATCCAAAATCCAAACATGGTCGTGATGGCGCCTATCCTGTTACAAGGCAAGCCTATTTACCAAAATATTGCTACTAATTTGATTATAAGAATTTAATAAAATATTTCAACATTTAAATTTTTCATAAACTAAATCAACTCTAAATATAATATAGAAAAATACGGAAACGAGCCCCAAACATCAGGTTGTCACTAAGTCACAAGCGTCTAAAACTAGGAACTAAGATCTATAACTGTCTAACTGTAAATACTATCCAAAGGAATAAATGATAAAAGGAGTAACAAGGTCCTGCGGACGCTAGCAGCTACCCTGCAGTCTTCAAATATAGCCGGCCTGAACTCAACGATCGCCGCGCTCTACCTCACCCGGATCTGCACATAAAGTACATGGTGTAATATGAGTACAACCGACTCAGTAGTATCAGAAATAACTAAGGAATTGAGAGTAGTGACGAGCTAAGTAAAGAAATCAAATTATTTATTTTCACAATTTAAAAATAACATAAATAAATAGGTAAGTTCCATAAAATCAATAAATGCCACAAGGAAATTAACAAGTAGAATGCAGCAACAACAAAAGTAAATGCAACCTCACAACAATGTCACTTTATCACTCAGCACTCGCACTCAGCACTCAACACTGAATACACTCAACACTCCGCGCTCACTATGGGTGTGTAAAGACTCCAGAGGGGCTCCCAAAGCCCAAGTTCTAAGCACAGACATGTCACATGCCATAATATCAATACCTGGATACGCACGGTCTGCTCACGTGCTACGAGGACAACTCACGCAAGTATAGAGACTGAGGTAAACATGTACAATAATTTCTATGACTGAGTACAAATAATGTGAGCATGAATAAAGCCTAAACATGATCTCTAACATGAAGGCAAACAAGTTCAACAACAAGTAAACACAGAACTAGAGATAATAACCATTAGGCCTCACAACCTCACGGGACGGACCAAATCTCAATCCCTCGCGGTGCACACCCACACGCACGTCACCTAGCGTGGGTATAACCACAAAAAAAATCACATGATATCAATTCCTTCGGGTTTATACCCTCAAAGCCAGAGTTAAAACTGTTACTTACCTCAACAACGTAAAATCCTACTTCGGGATGCCCTCGTCTCTGTACTCGGTCTCCAAAAGCTCAAAATCTAACCAAAACCATAATACTACTATCAACACATGCTAAGAAGTCGAATTCCATAATAAAAACTACATAAATAGGCCAAAAATAAAAAATTGGCTAAAACTCGGCCCCGAGGCTCACGTCTCTAATTCAGTCAAAAATGGAAGAATCAAAACCCTCGTCATCTTTCGATTCTAACCATATAAAATTTATCAAAGTCGGACTCCGTTTGGTCCCTCAATTCCTCACTTAAAACTCTCCAATACCCAAACCCTAACTCCTTAAATTTCACTTTGAAATCATCAATCAAATCCCAAAAACGAAGATGGATTCGTGAAATATAACCAAAAACGAGTAGAGAACACTTACCCCAATCCCTATGGTGAAAATAGCCTCCAAAATCGCCCAAATCCGAGCTCCCCAACTCAAAATATTACCGAATGAACAAACCCTAGTTTTATATATTTTTCTAACAGTTATCCTGCCTCGTTTCTCATTCCAAACGATCCCAAAATTCACTTTTTATGCCTCAAATGGATTCCTTGTGAAATTATATTCAAGTTAGGATTTTGAATCACTCAATTTGACCTTATAATGAAGGCGATATGTAGGTTTTAATATTTGCAAATTAGTGCAGATTTTTAAATACGTCGTCAGTGCCAATTTCGTAATTAATCTGAAAAATCTGACAACCTTAGTAAAATAACCATAAAATCCTCATATGATGCCCAAATTCGACGATTTGTTTTTCTACGGGTCCGTAATTACGATACGGATCTAATTCTTCAATAAAAAAAGAGAAATTAGAGCTCATTTATTCATTATAATATCATTTATACTTGAAGAAACGTCGTCAAAACATAAGAAAACACAAGCGCAACACAACCTAAACCTACTCGAAACTCACCCGAGGCCCTCGGGACCTCAACCAATAATTTCAACAAGTCATATATCACTACCCAAACTTAGTCGAACCTCCGGAACACCCAAAACAATACCAAAACACCAAATCAACCTCAAATTCAAGCCTAAGAATTTCTAAACTTTCAAAATTCGCCAACGACGCCGAAACCTATCAAATCACGTCCGAATGACCTCAAAATTTGTACACACGTCACAAATGACACTACGAACCTAATACAACTTCCGAATTTTTATTCCGACCCCGATACCTAATTTCCACTACTGACCAAAATCGCCAAATTTTTAACATTTGCCAATTCAAGCCTTATTCTACCACGGACCTCCAAATTATATTTCGGACACACTACTATGTATAAAATCACCCCACGAAGATAACCGAATCATAAAATTCCATATCCGAATTCGTTTAATTGTAAGTCAACTTCCGATTGACTTTTCTAATTTAGCTTTCTAACTAAGAGGCTAAGTGTTTTGTTTCACTCCAAAACTACTCCGGAACCAAATCTACCAAATCGATATAACTCAACACACTTGAACAACACATTAAGAAGCAGAAATGGGAGAAACGGGGTTATAACTCTTAGAACGAACGACTGGGTCGTTATATCTTCCCCCTCTTAAACAAACGTTCGTCCTCGAACGTGCCAAGAGTTATTCCAAAAGCCATCAGATCGCTGTATAACCTCACCATGCACATACCCGGGGCTGATCCCATCAGTTATTCCATATAGGCCCGACAACACAACATAACTGAAGATCATTACTTCAACCTGATGCAGGGAATCACAAGACGTCGATGCACAACTGATACCGAGCGCTCATGCGCGCATACGAATGCGTGGAGGAATTCAAAGAGTTACACTTCAAGCTGAATCAATACCGCACGATAAGAATTCAAGAATGTGAATCTTTCCTAAAGGTTCTGCAGCCTCTCGAAGATAAGTACAAACGTCTCTGAACCGATCCGCAAGACTCTACTAAACCCACTCATGACTCGTGAGACCTATGTAACCTAGGCTCTGATACCAATTAGTCACGACCTAAAATCCAAACATGGTCGTGATGGCGCCTATCGTGTTACATGGCAAGCCTATTTCCCAAAATATTGCTACTAATTTGATTATAAGAATTTAATAAATATTTCAACATTTAAATTTTCATAAACTAAATCAACTCAAAATATAATATAGAAAATTACGGAAACGAGCCCCAAACATCGGGGTATCACTAAGTCACAAGCGTCTAAAACTATGAACTAAGATCTATAATTGTCTAACTGTAAATACTATCCAAAGGAATAGATGCTAAAAGGAGTAACAAGGTCCTGCGGACGCTAGTAGCTACCCTGCAGTCTTCAAATATAGCCAGCCTGAATTCAACGATCGCCGTGCTCTACCTCACCTGGATATGCACATAAAGTGCAGGGTGTAATATGAGTACAACCGACTCAATAGTATCAAAAATAACTAAGGAACTGAGAGTAGTGACGAGCTAAGTAAAACAATCCAATTATTTATTTTCACAATTTAAAAACAACATAAATAAATAGGTAAGTTCCATAAAATCAATAAATGCCACAAGGAAATTAACAAGTCAAATGCAGCAACAACAAAAGTAAATGAAACCTCACAACAATGTCACTCTATCACTCAACACTCGCACTCGGCACTCAACACTCAACACTCAACACTCAACACTCAATACACTCAACACTCTGCGCTTACTGTGGGTGTGTAAAGACTCTGGAGGGGCTCCCAAAGCCAATTCTCTAAGCACGGACATCTCACGTGCCGTAGTATCAATACCTGGATCCGCACGGTCAGCTCACGTGCTACGCGAACAACTCACGCGCTATGGTATCAATACCTTAACCCGCACGGTCAGCTCACATGCTACGCGGATAGCTCACGCTCTATGGTATTAATATCCTCACAACTTGGACCTCGACCTCACTCAATCATCTAAGCACGGACAACTCACGTGCCATAATATCAATACCTGGATCCGCCTAGTCAACTCACGTGTTACGCGGACAGCTCACGCGCTATGGCATCGATACCTAGACCAGCACGGTCAGCTCATGTGCTACGCGTATAGCACACATGCTATGGTATTAATATCCTCACAACCAGACCCTCGGCCTCACTCAGTCATGTACCTCACTAGCCTCACCATCATCAACAAATAAGGGGACACAACCCACATCAAGTATCACAACATATAAGCAAGTAATATAGACTAAGGTAAACATGTACAATAATTTCTATGACTGAGTAAAAATAATGTGAGAATGAATAAATCCTAAACATGATCTCTAACATGAAGGTAAACAAGTTCAACAACAAGTAAACACAGAACCAGAGATAATAACCATTAGGCCTCACAACTTCACGGTATGAACCAAGTCTCAATCCCTCTCGATGCACACCCACACGTCCGTCACCTAGCGTGGGTATCACCACAAAAAAATCACATGATATCAATTTCTTCGAGTTTATACCCTCAAATCCATAGTGAAAACTGTTACTTACCTCAACAACGTAAAATCCTACTTCGGGATGCCCTTGTCTCTGTACTCGGTCTCCAAAAGCTCAAAATCTAACCAAAACCATAATACTACTATCAACACTGGCTAAGGAATCGAATTCCGCAATAAAAACTACATAAATAGGCCAAAATCCGAGCTCCCCAACTCAAAATATTATTGAATGAACAAACCCTAGTTTTATATATTTTTCTGTCAGTTAATATGCCTCGTTTCTCATTCCAAACAATCTCGAAATTCACATTTCATTTCTCCAATGGATTCTTTGTGAAATTATATTCAAGTTAGGCTTTTGAATCACTCAATTTGACCTTATAATGAAGGAGATATGTAGGTTTTAATATTTGCAAATAGTGCAGATTTTTAAATACGCCGTCAGTGACAATTTCGTAATTAATTTTAAAATCTTGCAACCATAGTAACATGACCATAAAATCCTCATACGATGCCCAAATTCGACGATTATTTTTGCTACGGGTCCGTAATTACGATACGGATCTAATTCTTCAATTAAAAAAAGAAATTGGAGCTTATTTGTTCATTATAATACCATTTATGCTTGAAGAAACGACGTCGAAACATAAGAAAAACGAGCGCAACACAACCTAAACCTATTCGAAACTCACCCGAGGCCCTCAGGACCTCAACCAATACCAACAAGTCATATATCACTACCCAAACTTAGTCGAACCTCCGGAACACCCAAAACAACACCAAAACACCAAATCAACCTCGAATTCAAGCATAAGAATTTCTAAACTTCCAAAATTCGCCAACGACGTCGAAACCTATCAAATCACGTTCGAATGACCTCAAAATCTTTACACACGTCACAAATGACACTACGAACCTACTCCAACTTACAAAATTCTCTTCCGACCCCGATACATAATTTTCCACTACCGGCCAAAATCTATAAATTTTTAACTTTTGCCAATTCAAGCCTAATTTTAGCACAAACCTCCAAATTATATTCCGGACACACTCCTAAGTCTAAAATCACCCCACGAAGATAACCGAATCATAGAAATACAGATCCGAATTCGTTTACTCATAAGTCAACTTCCATTTGACTTTTCTAATATAGCTTTCTAACTAAGAGACTAAGTGTTTTATTTCACTCCAAAACTACTCCGGAACCAAACCTACCAAATCGATATAACTCAAAACACTTGAAAAAAACATAAAGAAGCAGAAATGGGGGAAACATGGTTATAACTCTCAAAACGAACGACCGGGTCGTTACATACAAGAACTGGAATCTTCATTTGTAATGTCAAGAGACAATTATTGAAATCTATTCAGTTATTATTTATTTTACTCTAAAGTTCTAAGCCGTAATTTTGGAAGTGATTACCAGTTCATTTCATATTTTCTTTGTCAATTATTTCATTCCTTGTCTATTCTTCAAAATTGTTGCGAAAGTGAAGTAAATCTTGGTTATCAGTAACTTGGCTTCTTCTAGATATTGACTTTGATCGAGAAATATATTTTTGGGTTAAACAAATTGGTTCCGTTACTCGAAATCTGATAATCTGTTCACTTTACAATCTTTTATAGTGTATGTCAACCGTTAACGACAACAACCAGCTGAACCAACAAGGTGAAAGTCCACCACACCACACCCCTAGGGGATCCCCTCAATAGTCCCGTGGAAGTTGACCTGAAAGGTCTGCTTCACGCACTGATGATCAGCAGGAAAATGACCAAACCATTGAGCAAGAGCACTCTAAAGCAATTGATTGCGGAACACGTGAACAGTGCACTGCAGGCTTTTGACAGAAGATTACCTAATGAAGCACAAACTCCTCCACCAGTTAATACAACGACTTTGGAGAACCCGCGTTCAGGGCTTGATAATTCTGGAAGTGGAGAAATTCCTAATGAATCACGTGATGGAGGGTCAGGTACACCAAATAATTACAATTTACAAAGTTTAGTGCTAACTTTGCAGAAACAATTGAAGGAACAAAACGACCGTATAGAGCAGACACCTAGCGTGCCCCCTAGTGATCAAATGGGTGGATATTGATAAGTATTCACAACAACCCTGGAAGCCAAGTGCGGCACCTTTACCAATTCCCAGAAAGTTTAAAATGTCTGATATTCCCAAATATGATGGAACAATTGACCATCGAGATCATGTAATCGTGTTCACTACTGGCGTGAAAGGCAATGATTTATCCAAGCAGGAAATCGAATCGATTTTGGTTAAAAAGTTTGGTGGAAAACTGACAAAGGGAACGTTAATGTTGTATTCTCTTTTACCTGAAAATTCTATAGATTCTTTTGCTGAGATTGAAAATTCATTTATAAAAGCACATTCGGGAGCTCAAAAAGTTACAAAAAATATGGAGAACATCTTTAAGGTTAAACAAGGGACTACAGAATTGCTCAGGGAATTCGTATTCCAATGGGAGAGGATGATGTTCCTCGAGTACCTGATAACTGGGAGGTTATGGCATACGCAAGAAACTTGAACGAGAAAAGTTCAGAATCCACGAGGAGGTTGAAAGAAAGTTTGCGAGAATTTCCTGAAACAACTTGGAATGATACAACAGGTACAATATGAAGTTGCAGATAGAAGAAGATACGGTCTCACAGCCAAGGGCCGATGAATGACCAGGATCGAGACGTTCAGAATAAGAAAGGAGGTCCGGTAAAAACAGGTACAAGTCATACATGGGATGTGCATGGAGAGACTCTCGATCTAAACATGAGAATTCACGATTCGGTTCAAGACCAAGGCAAAACGATGCGATTTCTTCATCTAGGTTAAAAAGTAATGAGATTCCTGAAGCAATGATTCCAATAGGAACAAGAATAGGAGATTACAACTTTAACATCAACACCTCCGAGTTAGGGGATATTTGAAGAGGTATGGAGGATAAGGTGTGATGGCCTAAAGAAATGAGATCAGATCCAGGCAAAAGAAATATAGATTTCTGGTGCGAGTTTCACAATGATCATGGCCATAAAATAATAGATTGTAGGCTTCTGCAAGAGGTCGAGCATTTATTGAAGCAGGGTTATCTTACTGATATGTTTAGTTAGAAAGGGATACAATCATACATGAAGAACAAACAAGATCCCCCAAAACCTCCATCACCAAAAAGAACAGTCAACATTATAACTGGAGGAGATGAGGTCAATGGGGTAACATATACAACCGCGAAAAAGACATCAAAAGTCACGGTCACTCACGAAAAGCGACTTCGCCAAGTCTTGGATGGCGACAATATAACATTCGACTATGAAGACGCGGATGGCTTGATGATTCCTCACAATGATGCACTGGTAAAATCTTTACTTGTACATAATACTAATTTAAAACGAGTTTTGATTGATCCAGGTAACTCAGTGAATATAATTTTACCAAGGGTGGTGAATGAAATGCAAGCTAATGATAAGGTCATACCAAAAGCAAGATCCTTGTTTGGGTTTGATAATTCGAGCGTTATTACAAAAGGGGAAGTTGTACTTACCACATTTGCAGAATGAATCGTCAAGGATACAAAGTTCCAGGTGATAGGCGCGGACATGGCCTATAATATAATTCTGGGAAGACTGTGGATTCATGATATGGACGATGTCCCTTCCACATTGCATCAAGTTATCAAATTTACTTCACAGTGGGGAATCCGTAAAATCCATGGAGATCAATAAGATTCAAGTAGTATCAACTCAGTGGTGATCGCAAGCACGATAGCCGATGATGCAGGCGCGAAATACCAATTACAGAATTCGATTGAGGCATTGTTGCGAAAACCTCAACTGAAGACAAGCAAGGACAGACTCATGTTGACTCGAGACTCGATGTGATTCAAGATCCAGAAGAAAATGAAATATTAAAACAACCATCGAGGAGTTCGAAGATATAATATTATTTGTCCATTGGCCAAATAGAAAATTTTACATCGGAGAAAATTTGAGCCCATACATGAAAGGTAAGTTAATAAATTTTTTACGTGCTAATGCATAGTGCTTTGCTCGTTCGCACTCAGACTTGACAGGTATACCACTGGAGGTGATGACTCATAAGCTGAATAAGGATCTTTTACACCCACTGATCAGGTCCAAACCCACATTACTATTGAGTAGCGAGGAGGTCGATGCAATAATAACCCAACTAAGGTCGGGATAGAATACACACGGAGTTAATAATTAGAATTAGGTTTATATCTAAGTGAGATGCGAGTTTTAGCACTAATTGCACTTCCACAAATTTAATTAGTATTCTACTTCTTGTAACGATCCGGCCAGTTGTTCCGAGAGTTATAGTCTTGTTTTCCCAATTTCTACTTCATTATTTGCTATTCAATGGTATTATATTGTGTCGGTTTGGTTAGTTCAGGTCCGGAGTGGTTTCAGAGTGGAATGAGACACTTAGTCTCCTATTTAGAAGTTTAAGTTGGAAAAGTCAACCAGATATCGACTTATGAGTAATCGACCTCAGATTGGGATTTTTGTGGTTCAGATAGCTCCGTTAGGTGATTTTGGACTTAGTGGCGTGTCCGGAATGTAATTTGGAGGTCCGTGGTAAAATTAGGCTTGAATTGGCGAAAGTTAAAAATTTGGTAATTTTGGTCGGCAGTGGAAAATTAGATATCGGGGTCGGAATGGAATTCCAGAAGCTGGAGTAGGTTCTTAGTTTCATTTGTGACGTGTGTGCAAAATTTGAGGTTATTTGGATGTGGTTTGGTAGGTTTCGGCATCGTTTGTGGAATTTGGAAGTTTAGAAGTTCTTAGGCTTGAATCCGAGGTTGATTTGGTATTTTGATGTTGTTTTGAGAGTTTCAAAGGTTTGACTAAGTTCGTATGTTGGTATGTGACGTGTTGGTATTATTGGTTGAGGCCTTGGACTGGGTGTGTTTCGGGTGGTTAACGGATATGGTTTTGGAGTTGAGAGTTGCAGATTTTCTAGTTTTTGGACTTATGGGTGTTTTTCCGAACCTGCGGATGGGGAGACACATGTGCGAGGTCGCAGGCGCGGAGGGAAAGTGCGCAGATGTAGAAAGTTGGAAGCTGAGGGTCGAGCGCAGGTTCGCAGGCTTGGCCGTACCTGCGAGCCTGCAGGTGCAAAAGCTGGTGACTTAAGTGAAATGTGCAGGTGCGGCACTTTGGCCGCAGGTGCGAAAAGCCTGGGCAGAAAGTATATATTAAACACTTGGCAAATTTTGGTGCGTTCTTCACCATTTTAATCCGATTTTGGAGCTTTTGGGAGTGATTTGAAAAGGATTCAAGGGGGTTTGCATTGAGGTAAGTTACTTGACCCCTAATACTCGTGTTTGTGGTAATTTTCCGTTGTTTAATCATGCAATTAGTGGAAATTAGGAATGAAAATGAGGGGATTAGGGCTTGGGAATTAGAGAGTTTGATTTGGGGATTTGAGGGACTAGATGAGGCCGGATTTTGATAAATTTGGCATGGTTGGACTCACGAGTGAGTGAACTTTCTAGTTTTGTACACTTTATAGGGTTTCGAGATATGGGCCCAGTGGCCGGGTTTGAATCGATTTTGGGATTTTGGTCTAATTTGATAGTTTTTCTTGTGGAATTCATTCCGTTAGCCTATATTGATGGTAATATACTGATTTTGAATAGATTCAGAGCATTTGGAGGCCGAGTCGAGAGGCAAGAGCATCATGGGTTAGATATTTGAGGTAAGTAACGATTGTAAATCTAGTCCTGAGGGTATGAAACCCCGGATTTCGCATCATTTTACTATTTTGAGGTGACACACATGCTAGGTGACGGGCGTGTGGGTGTGCACCGTTGGGGATTGTGACTTGGTCTGTCCCGTAGCAAGTGTAGAGTTGCATATTCTATTGAAACTATATAATTATTATGTGTTTTAGAAAGAGTTTCTTTAAATTGGGCTTAATTCCATGTTTTGAGCCTTGTGCCAGTGCTGTTTGGACACTTAGGGGACTTTTCTTACTATTCTATAACTGTTTTCGATTGAAAATCGACACTCAGTCATGGTTATACCTGTTTACGACATAACTCAGTTTTATTACTCTGTTTTGATGCATATAAATGTTGTTTTGGGTTGAGTACCCTATTTATTTTTAAATGCCCGAGTGACTTGAGAGGTTTATGACCGAGTGAGGCAGTGGGCCTGATTTGTGAGGATATGTTTGGGATCGGGCTGCACGCCGCAACATGTTTGATATAGGTCGAGGGCCTGAGTGATTTATGCCATGATTTGGCTTGATATAGCGCTTGGGTTGAAAGAGCCCATCCGGAGTCTGTACACACCCCTAGTGAGAGCAGGTACCTACTAAGTGCGAGTGCCGAGTGACGAGCGCTGAGTGACTGGGAGGCATAAGTGATGGTGAGGTATGACCGAGGGGCTGTTATGAGTGATTGTGAGGTATGCCCGAGGGACTGTATACGAGTGAATGTGTGGCTTGGCCCAAGGGGTTGTATATGAGTAATGTTTTGCTCGAGGGGATGTTTATGAATTCGTCAACTTCACTCTCCTTTGCATTGAGGTTCTGTTGAAACTGTTGAAAAATATCTTTAAATGACTTTTCACCAAAACTGGGTTTTAAACGAGATGATTTGACTCAAATACTGATTTGAAAACATGTTGTATTTTACTAAGATTTCATGATGTGGACTTTATGTGTTTTACTGCTCATCACTACTGCTCAGTCTTTATTTAATATTTTTACTTACTGAGTTGGCGTACTTACGTTACTCCCTGCACCTTGTGTGCAGATCCAGGTGTTTCTGGACGTGGTAGCGAGTGTGATTCATCTGTCCCGGACCTATCGGAGTTGGCAAGGTAGCTTCCTAGTGATCGCAACCCTTCTCTTCTCCCTCCTATCCTCAGATAGATGTTTTTAGTTGATTTCCAGACTATATTAGTCTTAGTATTATTAGACAGATATTGTTGACTCTCATGACTAGTGACACCCGATGTCGGGCATTTTTTTCCGCATTTATTTTCTTTGATTTGAATTTCTTATGAAAGTTTTATTGTTAAATAGCTTGAAAGTTATTTTTGAAATGAAATATTGCGTCGTTTTTGGTAGTGAGTTGGCTAGCCTAGTACCACGATAGGAGCCATCACGACATGGTAGTTTGGGTCGTGACACTTCTTTTTTTTACTCTAATGATTGAAATTAATAAAACTAAGGACATTATTTTTGTTTTGGGTTTTTCAAATGTTTAAAGGGACTAGGGTCGTGACTTCGAACTAGGTGGTTATCTAACGGGTTGTAAATTCTAGGGTAAACTTGATTCGTTGGGATTGTAATATAGCTATCACACCCGGGTACTCACTATATACCTCTTGTATGGTTCAACGTATGGTTGAGAAGGGTTGCCTATCTTATTTGGCTTTTGTGAGGGATGTTAGTGCAGAGACTCCTACTATTGATTCTATTCCAGTGGTACGTGATTTTTTGGATGTGTTCCCTATAGACCTGCCGGACATGCCGCCTGACAAGGATATTGACTTTGGTATTGATTTGTTGCCGGGCACTCATCCCATTTCCATTCCACCATATCGTATGGCACTGTCAGAGTTGAAGGAATTGAAAAAACAACTTCAGGAAGTCCTAGATAAGGGGTTTATTCGGCCTAGTGTGTCACCTTGGGGTGCACCGGTTCTATTTGTGAAGAAGAATGATGGTTCCATGAGAATCTGCATTGATTACAGGCAGTTAAACAAGGTCACAGTCAAGAACAACTATCATTTGCCTCGTATTGATGATTTATTTGACTAACTTTAGGGAGCAAGGGTGTTCTCTAAGATTGATTTGAGGTCCGTGTATCACCGACTGAAGATTCGGGATTAGGATATTCTTAAGACAGCTTTCAAGACCCGTTATGGCCATTACGAGTTCTTGGTAATGTCTTTTGGGCTGACCAATGCCCCAGCAACGTTCATGCATTTGATGAACAGTGTATTCTAGCCATATTTGGACTCCTTCGTTGTTGTATTCATTGATGATATCCTGGTGTACTCTCGTAGCCAGGAGGAGCATGCTTAGCATTTGAGGATTGTATTACAGAGGTTGAGGGAGGAGAAGCTTTATGCAAAGTTCTCTAAGTGTGAGTTTTGGCTCAATTTAGTAGCATTCTTGGGGCACGTGGTGTCCAGTGAGGGTATTCAGGTAAATCCAAAGAAGATAGAGGCAGTGCAGAGTTGGCCCAGACCGTCCTTAGCCACGGAGATTAGGAGCTTTCTTGGTTTGGCGGGTTATTACTGTCGCTTTATAGAGGGATTTTCATCTATTGCTTCGCTCTTGACCAAATTGACCCAAAAAGATGCTCCATTCAGGTGGTCAGGCGAGTGTGAGGAGAGCTTTCAGAAGCTCAAGACTGCTTTGACCACAACTCCAGTGTTAGTTCTACTATCAGCTTCAAGTTCTTATACCGTGTATTGTGATGCCTCAAGGGTAGGTATTGGTTGTGTTTTGATGCAAGAGGGTAGGGTGATTGCCTATGCCTCGCGCCAGTTGAAGACCCAGGAGAAGAATTATCTGGTGCATGATCTTGAGTTAGAAACCATTGTTCACGCCTTAAAGATTTGGCGTCATTATTTGTATGGGGTTCATTGTGAGATTTATACTAATCACCAAAGTCTGCAACATCTATTTAAGGAATATGATATCACTATTCTGTACCATCCAGGGAAGGTCAATGTTGTGGCAGATGCTTTGAGTCGCCGGGCAGAGAGTTTGAGGAGTTTAGCTTATCTTCCAGCAGCAAAGAGACCTCTGGCATTGGATGTTGAGGCCTTAGCGGGCCAGCTTGTGAGATTGGATATTTCGGAGCCTAGTCGGGCATTTTGAGGTGCTTCAGAGGATAGGGGGTGGCTTATATGCTTGCCTTGCCACCCATTTTGTCGAGTGTGCATCCGGTATTTCATGTTTCTATGCTTTGGAAGTATGTTGGCGATCCGTCCCATATTTGGACTTCAGCATGGTTCAATTGGAGGGTGATATGACTTATGATGTGGAGCTTGTGGCTATTTTGGATCAACAGGTTCAGAGGTTGAGATCAAAGGACATAGCTTCAATAAAGGTGCAGTGGAGAGGGTAGCCTGTGGAGGAGGCCACCTGGGAGACCGATCGGGAGATGCGAAGAAATATTCACACCTATTTGAGACTCCAGATATGTTTCTAGACTCGTTCGAGGACAAACGTTTGGTTAAGAGAGGGATGATGTAATGACCCAGCCGGCCGTTTCGAGAATTATAGCTCCGTTTTGCCTATTTCTTCTTCCTTATGTGCTATTCAGCTGTATTATGTTGTATCGAATTGGTTGGTTCGGGTCCGGAGTGGTTTCGGAGTGGAATAAGACACTAAATCTCCTATTTCGAAGTTTAAGTTAGAAACGTCAACCGGATGTTTACTTATGAGTAAATGACCTCAGATTGGAATTTTTGTGGTTTGAGTAGCTCCGTTAGGTGATTTTGGACTTAGGAGCGTGTCCGGAATGTAATTTGGAGGTCCGTGGTAGAATTAGGTTTGAATTGGCAAAAGTTGGAAATTTGGCAATTTTGGTCGGCAGTGGAAAATTAGATATCGAGGTCGAAATGGAATTCCTGAAGCTGGAGTAGGTTCTTAGTGTCATTTTTGACGTGTGTGAAAATTTTGAGGTTATTCGGATGTCGTTTGGTAGGTTCCGGTGTCGTTTGCGGAATTTGGAAGTTTAGAAGTTCTTAGGCTTGAATCCGAGGTTGATTTGGTGTTTTGATGTTGTTTTGAGAGTTCCGAAGGTTCTACTAAGTTCGTATGTTGGTATGTGACTTGTTGGTATTATTGGTTGAGGTCCCGAGGGTCTCGGGTGTGTTTCGGGTGGTTAACGAATATGGTTTTGGAGTTGAGAGTTGTAGATATTTTGGTTTTTGGACTTCTGGTGTTTTTCCGCACCTGCGGATGGGGAGCCACAAGTGCGAGGTCGCATGCACAAAGGGAAGGTGCGCAGATGCGGAAAGTTGGAAGCTGAGGGTCGAGCGCAGGTGCGCATGCTTGGAAGCACCTGCGAGCCCGCATGTGCGAGGCCTGGGGCGCAGGTGCGGAAGCTGGTGACTTAAGTGAAATGAGAAGGTGCAACACTTTGGCCGAAGGCGTGAGAAATAGGCCGCATGTGCGAAAAGCCTGGGCAGAAGGTATATATTGCACACTTCGCGAATTTTGGTGCATTCTTCACCATTTTTATCCGGTTTCGGAGCTTTTGGGAGTGATTTGAAGAGGGATTCAAGGGGGTTTGCATTGAGGTAAGTTACCTGAGCGCTAATACCCGTGTTTGTGGTAATTTCTCATTGTTTAATGATGTAATTAGTGGAAATTAGGGATGAAAATAAGGGGATTAGGGCTTGGGAATTGGAGAGTTTTGTTTGGGGATTTGAGGGACCAAATGAGGTCGAATTTTGATAAATTTGGCATGGTTGGACTCGTGAGTGAGCTTTCTAGTTTTGTAAATTTTATCGGGTTTTGAGACGTGGGCCCAAGGGGACGGGTTTGAACTGATTTCGGGATTTTTGTCTAATTGGATAATTTTTCTTGTGGAATTCATTCCTTTTAACGTATATTAATGGTAATATACTGATTTTGAATAGATTCGGAGTATTTGGAGGCCGAGTCGAAAGGCAAGAGCATCACAGGTTAAAGATTTGATCGGTTTGAAGTAAGTAACGATTGTAAATCTTGTCCTGAGGGTATGAAACCCCGGATTGCATCATTTTACTATTTTGAGGTGACGCACATGCTGGGTGATGGGCGTGTGGGCGTGCACCGTTAGGGATTGTGACTTGGCCCGTCCCGTAGCAGCTGTAGAGTTTCATATTTTATTGAAACTATATAATGATTATGTGTTTTAGAAAGAGTTTTTGTAAATTGGGCTGAATGCCATGTTTCGGGCCTTGTGCATGTGTTGTTTGGACCCTTAGGGGCGTTTTCTTACTATCCTCTCAATGTTTTCGATTGAAAATCTACACTCACTCATGGTTATACCTGTTTATTGCATAACTCAGTTTTATTACTCTATTTTGATGCATATAAATGTTGTTTTGGGCAATGCCTGAGTGGCTTGAGAGGTTTATGACTGAGTGAGGCCGAGGGCCTGATTGTGAGAATATTTAAGGGATCGGGATGCACGCCGCAACATGTTTGATGTAGGCCGAGGGCCTGAGTGATTTATGCAATGATTTGGCTTGATGGAGCCCCTCCGGAGTCTGTACACACCCTCAGTGAGCGCAAGTACCTACTGAGTGCGAGTGCCGAGTGGCTGGGAGGCATGAGTGATGGTGAGCTATGCCCAAGGGGCTGTTACGAGTGATTGTGAGGTATGCCCGAGGGGCTGTTTACGAGTGATTGTGAGGCTTGGACCGAGGGAATGTTTATGACTTCATCATTTTCACTCTCCTTTGCATTGAGCTTCTGTTGAAACTATTGAAAAATATATTTAAATGAATTTTCACCAAAACTGGGTTTTAAACGAGATAATTTGACTCAAATACTGATTTGAAAGCATGTTGTATTTTACTAAGATTTTATGATGTGGACTTTATGTGTTTTACTACTCGTCACTACTGCTAAGTCTTTATTTACTTTTGTTATACTGAGTTGTCGTACTCACGTTACTCCATGCACTTTGTGTGCAGATCCAGGTGTTTCTGGAGGTGGTAAAGAGTGTTGATTCATCTGTCCCGGACCTATCGGAGTTGGCAAGGTAGTTGCCTGGCGATCGCAACCCCGCTCTTCTCCCTCCTATCCTCCTATAGATGTTTTTAGTTGATTTCCAGACTGTATTAGTCTTGGTATTACTAGACAGATATTGTAGACGCTCATGACTAGTGACACCCGATGTCGGATATTTTCTTTCCGCATTTATTTTCTTTGATTTGAATTTCTTATGAAAGTATTATTGTTAAATAACTTGAAAGTTATTTTTGAAATGAAATACTGCGTCATTTTTTGTAGTGAGTTGGCTATCCTAGTACCACGATAGGCGTCATCACGACATGGTAGTTTGGGTTGTGACACTTCTATTTTTACTCTAATGATTGCAATTAATAAAACTAAGGACAATATTTTTGTTTTGGGTTTTTCAAATGTTTAAAGGGACTAGGGTCGTGACTTCTACCTAGGTGGTTCTATAACGGGTTGTAAATTCTAGGGCAAACTTTATTAGTTGGGATTGTAATATAGCTATCACACCCGGGTACTCACTCTATACCTCTCGGTAGTTTGAGTGATTTTTCCCAATCTGGCTTTCTCAAGTCCAAATGGATATTCATACAAATCAAGTGATATTAGCTCAAGTCGGGTATTACTATCTCTAGGTTTAACCCTTTAATTGGGGCTATAAATTTCTTGAGTTCACCCAATTCCTTGTTAGCCAAGTTTTCCTAGACTCAGTCTCACTTTCTCAAGTAGAGACTAAGTCATTTAGGCATGAATCAATATTTGCAACTATTAATTCTTGAGTTCTAGCAAGAACTAGGCTAAATATCACTAACCCAATCACTAACAACCCCTAAATCAAATACCCATTAAATACCCACACTAGGGTTGGGTTACAACCCTAGCTATGGGTTTAGCTACACATAAAAATAGAAGAAATTAAAGAATAATTGAAGATAGAATCCATAATATTAGATTGAAAACCTAATGTTTATAGATGAATCTAGTACAAAGGTTCCAAAAGCAGTAAAAAAAATCGTCATAGGTGCTTTCCTAAAACGTAACTTCACCTAAAAATGACAAAAGGTTCTATTTATACTAAGCTGAAAATATCTGACAAAAATTCCCCTGCGGAGGTTGTGCGGGCGCATAATTCTGAGTGAGGCCGCACACTTTCTTCTTCGACCGCATAATTGTAGTGCGGTCCGCGTTCTTCAACTTTGAGTTCTGGCTTTGGCTGGACTTTTGCGGACCACACAATTCTGAGTGCAGTCACGCTCATGATTATGCGACCGCATAAAAGTGATGCGGTCCACACTTCCTTGACCTTGGGCTTGAAACAACTCTCTGAATCTTCATTCCTTTGGACCGCACAATTGTGTGTGCAACCGCACTTGACATCCTGTGGCTGCACAATTTTGGTGCGGTCTGCACTCCTTCATTTTGCCCAAATTCCAAATCTCTGAATCTCCTTTATCGCGTACCGCATAATATTGAATGCGGCCACACAATGACTTTTGCAGCCGCACAATATTTGTGCGGTCCGCACTTCTTGAAGTGCAAAACCCAAGTCTCTGAACCTTCTTTTGCGGCCGCATACAAACTCATGTGGTCCGCACAATTGGCCTCTTTGTCCTATTTTGGTTCTTGTTCAACTTTTGACTCCTTTATGAGTTGATTTTAATTTCTTCGGCTCATATTGCACAATTCCTGTAAACAAGCACATTTCATTAGTTTCCGAGAATACCTTTATGCATTTTTGACCTAAACACAAGTAAAAGAGAGAAAATAAGAGGTCAAAATCCCTACTTATCACCTACATGTCAAGCAGAAGAAAATGAAGCCGGGGTCCTTCAAAAATCAAGTGACAAAAGCTATTAAAAATTGGTTCAATACGAGAGGTAAAGTACTCTGATTGGTTAGCTAATACCGTTTGGATCCAAAAAAGATTGGAAAATGGCAAGTTTGCGTAGACTATACTGCTTTAAATAAGGCTTGTCCTAAAGTCATTTCCATTACCACAAATAGATCAATTAATTGATTCTACTGCAAGTCATGAACTTTTATGTTTTTTAGATGCATATTCAGGTTATAACTAAAAGAAAGCGGATCCTCTAGACGAAGAAAAAGTTCCGTTATTACAAACAAGGGGACTTATTGTTACAAAGTCATGCCATTTGGCATGAAAAATGCTGGAACCACATATCAAAGATTAGTGACTAAAATATTTCAAGAACATTTGAAAAAAATCAAGGAAGTATACATAGACGATATGTTGGTCAAGTCAACACATTCATGGTATTATTTTCAACACTTGTCAGACACCTTTGAGATTCTCCGCAAGTACAATATGAAGTTAAAACCCAGAAAAATGTGCTTTTGGCGTGGCTTCAGGTAAGTTTTTAGGTTTTCTTGTTTCTAACAGAGGTATTAAAGTGAATCCCGCACATATCAAAGCTATGGAGGAGATACCAGATATATTCACTATCAAGAAAGAAGTGCAGAGATTAACAGGTAGGATATCAACTCTTGGGAGATTTATATCAAAATCATCAGAAAAAGGTTTTAAATTCTTTTTAGTGCTAAAAAAGCAAAATAAGTTTGAATGGATTGACGAGTTCCAACAAGCTTTCAAGGACCTAAAGTCGTATCTATCAAATCCGCCTTTGTAGCCAAACCGAAAGACAATGAAAGATTGCTCATTTAGCTTGTTGTGTCAGAAGTAGCGGTAAGTGCGGTGTTGGTACGAGAAGATAAAGGTAAACAACCCCCAATTTATTATGTTATTAAGTCTTTACTAGATTCTAAGACACTGTATCCACACCTAGAAAAGCTTGCGTTAGCGTTAATTATGGCATCCAGGAAGTTACGACCTTACTTTCAATGTTATCCTATTTCTGTTATAATTGCTTTCCCCTTAATAAACATACTGCATAAACAAGAATTATCAGGTAGATTAGCTAAATGAGAAATAGAGCTTAGTGAGTATGATATCATATATCTGCCTTGAACTGCAATAAGATCGCAGGTGTTAGAAGATTTTGCAGCAGATTTTAGCACAAATTTAGTTCCCGAGGAAGAGAAGGGTCTACATGTGTTTACCAAATTTAATCTAGGGACTTGGACCTTGTTTACTGACGGTTCCTCAAATGTTAAAGGAGCGGGTGTAGGAACTATTTTAATTCCACCCTCAGGAGAAGTCATAAGACAAGTATTAAAATGTTATCCAATCACTAACAATGAGGCAAAGTATGAAGCTGTGCTTGCAGGCTTGGAATCGGAACGGGAACTTAGTATCGAACAAATTGTGATAAAACATGACTCGCAGCTGGTGGTTAATCAAATGCAAGGGACTTACGTGGCAAGAGAGACGCGAATGCAGAAGTACTTGGAAAAGGTACGAGAATTTCTTAGAAAATTTTAGACATGGAAAGTCGTGCAAATACACAGGGAGAAAAATGCAGAAGCAGACGCATTGAAATTGAAAGTACCATAGATTCCTAGAGGCATACCATCAGAAAAACTTCCTTGACCGATTGGGTAGATCAAGAAAACTGCGGTAGCAGCTGCAACAGGATTCGCATAGGATAAAAAGAAAGGGGCACCCTTTCTATAGCATTAACAAACTGGAACCCGATTAGATTAAGTCCTGCATTGTCATCCTTCACCTCGAAGAAAACTGTCTCCCTATCAACATCTCCATGGATAGTAAGAATTCCCCCATCTCTTGGCATCTTGATCTTTTGTTGTAACGAAGAAGGAAAAGCACCCAAAGGCATGGTTACATGGCCTACCCTATAACAGATTCAAAGAAGCAAGGATATCTAGCACATGGAATTCAATATTCGCAACGCAACCACTGGCCCTCACTCAACCCTCGACCGCTTCATATCCTCTTTCTAGGTTGCGTTTGACTTCTTTAAAGACGAAAGACAACCGGCGTCTATCACAGATGTAACAAATGCTGAAAATGCCATCATGATACATTTGTTTCATTCGACACTCGATCAAACCAAGAGTGAGGTACATTTTAATAATTTAACTTGGGATTGGAGAAACGAATTTGTGAACTTTTGTCAGTATGGTATCTTGCCATAAGATAAGAAGAAATCACAATTGTTGCGGTAGAAAGATGCCTGGTACTACTTAATTGGTGGAAATTTATATCGTTAAATATTTGGGGGACCTTTAGCGCGGTGACTCGGGCCATCACAAACGGAGTATGTAATGAGAGAAGTACACGATGGGAATTGCGGTAGTCATGCCGGGGGAAGATCGTTGGTGAAAAAATTAATAAGGGTAGGATATTAATGGCCAAAAATGGAAGAAGAAGAAGAAAACTTTATAGCTAGGTGCGATAAATGTCAACGATATGCCAATAACATGCACCGACCGGTAGAGCTGTTGCATTCAGTTATTTCACCATGGCCCTTCATGAAATGGGGCATGGACATCGTAGGGCCTTTGCCTCGAGATAAAGGAAAGTTACTTTTTCTGTTAGTTTTAATAGATTATTTATCAAAATGGATAGAAACAAGTGCATTCAAACAGGTGCGGAAAAAGAAGTTAGGGATTTATTTGGCGAAATATTATATGCCGATTTGGAGTTCCGAAGGAAATTGTATGTGACAATTCCCCACAACTCATAAGTGTGAAATCATAGAATTCTTCCAAAGTTGAAAAATTAAATGAATTACATCCGCACCTTATCACTCTCCGGCCAACAGACAAGCTGAATCGACAAATAAAGTTATTATTAATAACTTAAAGAAGAGATGGGAAGAATCAAAAGGCAAATGGCCAGAGCTATGTCACGCCCCGAACCTGGGGAGGTGTGGCTGGCACCCGGTGCCGCACTGGCCCGAGCGAACCACTCTGTAACTCATTCATTCCTTTTGTACCTATTATGGGCCAACATGGCCACAACTCGTAATATACAATTGTTAGTGGGAAAATGTTATATAAATGAACCATTGTTCATAAAACATGAATACATATGGGCCGTCAAGTCCTATGACATACTGTACATAATAAACCTGTGTATAGAAAGCCTATAAGATTATTTGACCACAAACGGGACAGGGTACCGGCCTACCCATAAGTCTGTAGCAAAACTCTGACATGATGACTTATAGACTCGGATGCACTCCGAATGAGGTGGAGTCTTACCGATCCTTCGCTGAAAGCCAATCTCGTCTACTATGAGGGCTCGTCAAAATGATTGTCTATACCTGCAGGCATGAATGCAGCATCCCCAACAAAAGAACGTCAGTACGAATAATGTACTGAGTATGTAAGGTGAAAACACATAAATAAGAACAATAATGTAAAGAGGGATGTAGGAGAGACAAACTGTAGCATCTGAGTGCTTCTAAGAGACAGTAACATGAAATGCATGATACATATATATACATAATATTTTTAAAACATCCGCCTCTGTGGGCATCATCATCATCATATCATACCCGGCTTCAAAGAGGACTCGGTTAACCCAACTGATCAGTGGTTGCACAATAGGTGCCATACCCGACCGACTATAGTGCGACTCAGTAGAGTAAAATAAATACGTATATATACAATGCATGCATGACTCAATGGAATCATATTCTGAACCTTTCGGAGTGACGTAAGGTCGATATTCTCCGTACACATTATTAGGATTAACTCTTCATCAAGAATCTTGTAAGAATCAGGAAGTACCAACAACATTGATAATATAAGAATAAGAGAAGCAACCTCAACATCAATTGTTCCGTAAGAAGGGAAACAATGTAAGTACTGCTAGCTTATAAGAGTAGAGTATCTTTGGAAGCTCGTTCATTTGTATTATTTGGATCATGCCAAAAATAAAGAAGGAATATCTTAACATACATGGAGTAGGAAAAAATTCGTGTCTCCCGGATTGAGCTCCGTATAATTCTTTTTCCGAAAACAAGCTAGTTGCCTATTTATAGTTAACAGTAAAACTTGATTTTACCACTGCCCGGAAGATCCCAAGGTTCATGTTCCCAAATCTCAACTTCAGAAATAACTTCAACACATTTAACAGGCCCTTCAACTTTCTTCTTTAATTAATACGAAATCAGCTCTTCATCCGTTGGACAAAATCGAAAACTTGGAAACATAGTAGAAGCTGTAGCTACTAAAATCTCCACATTCTTCTTGTTACATTAATATTTTCACTTCTTTGTACTATTTATTCTCATATGTAGAACCTGATACATCCCCATCTTCCATTACACAAATAATCAAACCACCTTCTTCTCCAACTTCTTAATTTATCCTTTACTCTCATCTAGTTAAAAAAAGTTTACACGTTTGAATAGTAAAAAGGGTGTGAGGAATATTTTAAGGAGAATAAGAGAATCAATGGAAAATTTAACATATGGGAAGATTTCTACTTTCGGTTACTGTTTTTCTTTTTGGAAAAGAAGAAAGCATAAACGAGTCAGCTGGTGTTATCATTTTTAGTGGCCACATTTTTCTGATTTAATCCTCATCCAAAGATTTTAGTCTTTATCCAAAGACAATCACTAATTATTAATTAATTAGGTAATGTGTCATTACCCAATAATTAATTAATTACTCGCATAATTAATAATTGCCTCAAATTATTTAAAATACTACTCACTTTTAAGACACTTTATATATCATACTATAATATACTTTACTATCGTGGTCATGTGATACCATATAAAATTAATACATATACTATTATTTATTAAAATATCCATGTAAAAATTCATATATTTTCTCAACTTATAATTTTCGTAATCTCATATAAAGAGTAAAAATTCTCGTACACTTAATTCTTAAAATGGTAAAAATATAATCTTTTTTTCTTGTGAGAAAATAATTTCTCTCTTTACAATAAACTTTCTTATATTATGAGTATGATTTACCATACCCGAAAATAGTAATAATGGTAGCTATCCAAATTTATACTTATAAAACTTTTACTAAAATACTGTACTTAAAAAAAAATACCACACGGGGTCTTAATCCATTCAACCTCATATAAATTACTATGACTTATCCTAATATTAAAGTACGGGGTGTAACAAGGTATTACCAGGGGTGCTATGGGCTTAGAACAACTTCAAAAACTTGTATGAGTGAGACTCCGTTTTTATTTGTATATGGTGTAGAAGCTTTAATTCCGGCGGAGATAGGTGAACCAAGTACGAGGTACACGCATGCCACTGAAGAGGCAAATAAGGAAGAGCTGCGGGTAACTTTGGATTTGTTAGAAGAAAGGAGAGAAGCATTATTAATTCGAATGACGACTCAAAAATAGATTATTGAACGATATTGTAACAAGAAAGATAATTTGAGGTACTTCAAGATTGGGAAATTCGTCCTCAATAAGGTGTTCGAGTTAACAAAAGCGGCAAATGCAGGAAAATTGAGCCCAAATTGGAAAGGCCCATATAGGGTTCGAGGCATCGCTAAAAAAAGGAGTGTACGAGTTGGAAACCATGGATGGAAAGGTGTTACCATCAAACTGGAATGCAGTCCTTTAGGAGAAGTACTACTTCTAAACGAAGATAATACCCACGGTCAGGTATCACACAAGTTCGATTTTATTTTGTTCTTTTAAATTTTACTAACCATTTTAGATGATAGGCAAAAAGCTGGCCCATACCAAATGATGATATTAAACCCGATAGACGCACAAAATACTGAATAATTCCTGGTTAAGGTTACAACTTTTTTGATGGGAAGAGGGTTATGCTGTCATCATCTAAATAACTATCACCCACGTAAACCTCTTTTTGATGAAGGATCTCTTTCGAACTCCTTATCTCTTCAGTAGCCTTGGAAAGTTGTTCAACAAAGGATGATTCCAGTCTATCCTTATCCTTCTCAACTTGACTAGAAGAAGCTTTTAGAACCGCTAACTCAACAGATACCATTCTCATTTTCTGTTCCAAAGCTTCGTTCTCTTATGCAAGAACGTCCTTTTCCAACTGAAGACCTTCAAATTTTTCTCTTCAATTATCAGCCTCAGTACGCAATTCAATTAGTTGTTGATCAGTCCAAGAGACCTTTTTTCATAAGTTCAGTGCCTATCAAATTAATTCACAAAAATGAAAAAGAAGGAGAGTTACAAATGAGGAAAATGAAGGAAGAAAATGTAAGTAAGTTTATACCTTAATAGAAGAATGAACAATGTCATTCATTAAGGTCAAGGAATTGTGACTCTCCAACTTTTTCTTCTCCACGGGTCCTAACAGTAGCTTCAGGCACACATCAGCCTATCCAGACTTTCTTAATATATTTCCACCTTCGGGGACCTCAATTACAACTTTTTTCATTTCCCGCCTGCTGCTAGGAGGCTCAACTTCTACATGAGGAGCAGCAGTGGTAGCAACCAGTGGCATATCACCATGAAAAAACACATGGGGGTTACTGGAAAGGAAACATGTGGCAATTCTTCAGAAACAGGCGCGAGGCCTTCTTCACCCTTAAAGCCATGGGAGAATAACCTTTCAAAAGGACTTGATGGGGATTAGCTAAGTTACCAACGTCTTCACCACAAATTTCTAAAGGGGCATTCTCTGGCTCATCAATGAGTCTGACGGGAATCGAACTTGATGGGGGATCATGAGAAACATGGTTTCGTCATCTGAAACCACACATCTTCTGACACACAATTTTCTCACCAAAGAACCTTCTTCCACATCCTCTTCATCATCAGACCCACGAGCTTCAACAGTTTTGCTCTTGGAGGAAGAAGCACTAAAAATACGTTCTTGAGCAAGACTTATAGAAAGCCAGATTAATAGAAAAGATGTCGGGCTAATGCCACAAATAGAAACCTTAATAAAAAAAGGAGGATGATGAAACATTTATATATAAACAAGTAAAGAAGGGGAGAAATTGCAAGGATGAAGAGTATCGTGAGTCTTCACTTTCCAACCAAATTTTTGTGAAAGAAATTTCCAAGATCTTTTGTCCATAGGAGTAGTAGTCAATATTTTTTCTACCCAAGCACGAAAGTGAAGAATTTCTTCGAAGACTTCTATTGTTGCTGAAAAAATGAATATGTGGTTACATGAAGGAACTCAAGGCATCAAAGAAAGAAAAAAGCTTACGTGCAAAATTTCATTTTCTGGATAAGGTATGGTTTCTTCACCCACTAATCTCACTGGTGGGGACAACAACAAAACGGGCGTACCAACCACGATCACTGTCATCCTCGGGGCTAACTAAAATTATTTTGCTTCTAGCCATGAGGGAAAAGACCCTTTCACGAAACAACTTGAGAGAATAAAGATGAAGTAAGTGACGGAAGGTACAAGGAGCGGAAACTAAATCTGAAAAATAGTGAAGACATACCACTACCCTCAACACAATGGGACCAATCTGGCTAAGTCAAACATTAAAATAGTGAAAACACTCGATGATCACTAGGTCAATGTAACCCTAAAGTGAAAGGATAGATATAAACGAAAGAAAAGACAACATGGTAAGAGGTGATTCGTTGATTGGCAACAGGAATTAAAACTGGAAAATCTGGTTCCTAATGACATTCTCGTCGAACTAAAGAAAGAAGTCCATGAGTGATTAAACTTGGGTAAAGTTCAGCAAGGTTAAGGGAAGCTATAGAAGAAACTTGATTCTTCATGTTCTCACTATATGATACAAAAGAAAACTCTTAAGGAACAATCTCAGAAACCGTAGGCTCACGCATGGGTTCACTCTGGTCCCTATTTTTAGAAAATGATCTAGGGGTCAAAGGAGCCATTGGTCTAGAATAAGATGGCATGGAGGAACTACTTTGAGAAGTATTATTACGAGTAGATAACGAACCAAGGTTACGAAGTCTACCACCTCTTCTACTTCTAGTAGGCACAGTAGACGGAGCAAGCTCATCAAGGATTACAATTTTACGAGGGTCTAGTGTTGAAAAAGACATGTTTAACAAAGAAAATACAGAGAAAATGTATAAAAATACGAAGGAGGGTTAAGATAATGGATGTAGAGAATAAGGAAGAAGGTTTCAAGAATACAAAAAGGATGAAGTATTTATAAGGAGATACAATCGCCGTTAAAATTGATCATTATCAAGTGTCATAATAGAACTGTCACTTCGTGACTGGCGCATCCACAGAAAAAACCCTAAAAAAGTGCTGAGAAACTGCAGAACCAATCATGAGAAGTCACGTGGCATGTGCATTAAATGAATGTGACATACGTCGCATCGATTCTGAAAGAGGCATAATGATACTCGAGAAACGGCGGCAAAGAATTTCCGTCATAAAAACTTACCACTTCTCGAATATTCAGTTGAGAATATTCAGAAAGCGGGGAGGGGGGGGGGACTATCTGTATTGGTGGAAAAAAAGACATGACATGTGGACTATCAATAAGCTGACAGGGCATGGTACGTGGAACATCGATATAATGACAAGTGGCGTTCTTAATTAGACGAGTTAAAGAATGTGAAAAGGCAGAAGCACCCAAGGGCTACACTGAGGAAAAAACCCGACCTGATAGTTGTAAAAGGAGAAACAGAAACGAAATGAATAAAGGATGTGAAGAAGGGAAGATACACAAACCTGTCATAAATAAGAAAGGAAAATCGACACATTTACAAGGAATCTGTAATCATGAATGTTTCTGTTACAGTTGTATATGGTAACGGCCCGTCAAGGCAATTAATACCATTAGTGAGCCTGAATTAAATAAGAAAAACGTTATAATTGTATGCTCCTATATAAAGATTAAAATCTCATTTGTAATGGCAAGAGACAATTATTGAAATTTATTCAGTTATTCTTACTTTACTCCTAAAAGTTTTAAGCCGTAATATTGGGAGTGATTACCAGTTTATTTCATATTTTCTTTGTCGATTATTTTCATTCCTTGATCTATTCTTCTAAATTATTGGGAAAGTAAAATAAATCTTGGTTATTAGTAACCTGATTTCTTCTAGATATTGATTTTGACCGAGAAAACTATTTTTGGGTTAAACAATGACAATTGGTGGTGTCGCTCCACCAATTCTTGCAATTATTAGAATACAGTCACAACTTGTTTGGATGGTCGTTACCCATTGTATTGTATCGTATTTTTACTTTAAATTCGATGTATGTTTTGGTTGTTACTTAAATTTTATTGTATCGTATCGTTAAATCCATCGTTACGTAACGACGAAATGTGCCACTTTATGTAACGACCGATTTGGTGTGGTTGCGTCGTTATCTTGTCTTTTTATCTCATCTCACCCTTCACTATTATTAAATAATTTTATTTTATCATTTACTCTACCTTTTTATATATTAAATTTATTTCGTATCATCAATTTTTCTTTAAAATATTGCAAAATTTATTCTTCATATTGCTGGTGCATGATATCATGAAACAACGGCAAACGATACAATCTATCCAAACATTGTATTCATCAAACGATACAATACATACTATACAATACAATACGATACATTATGAAACGATGTGAAACAACCATCCAAACAAGGGCTAATGCCTCTCTATATGACAACCATTCACTATAATAGCCAAGTTTTTCTTAGAACCGATAATTAAAGTTATATTTTACCTCTCTATAACAGGTTTTACCTGTAACAACAACGACCATATTTATAACAGAACGCTCTTTGAAAAATTAACTCTCTATGATAGCCATATAGGATCTTTAAGATTACTAACAATAATTCTAAAAGTATGTGTATAATCTTTTCTATTGCACGAAGTTTCTATCTTGCATAAGATATAAGATTTGAAAATTTACACATGATATCTTTTACATTGGACAAATTCTAAAAAATATTTAGAGAGGAGATTTAACTATTAAGCTCTTAAATTATCTTCAAGGGAAAGCTACCGGATACCTTTTAGCTGAAAATTTGGAGACGCGCCAATTCAAGCGTTATATCGCTAGCAAGAGAATGAAATCTTCGAAATAAGCTATAGTTACAAAGTTAATCCATCGATCTTGAAAAAAATTATTTTTCTAGGTAGCTTTAAAATGTGTGCCTTAGAGTTTAAATATTTATACGTTTAGTTATGAATTTATTAATAATTTATTAGATTTATTCAATATTTAACTAGTGGAATATGCATATGTTTGAGATTTAAAATTTGAATAATTTTTTGCATTTTTTATATGCAACATTAAAAAGGAAAAAATAATTAATTTTTGAATGATTTTTATTTATAACAATCAAAAAATATTAAAACGTCAAGTGTTGTTATAGGTGTATAATAATCATTCATTATAAAAAAAAATTGCAACAGACAAGACTATTATAGAGAGGATACAAGCTTCTTTCTTTAGTTTTTTGATACTCGCAAAAAGAAAAAAAGAAAAAAAAGAGAGAGTGAGAAACCGAGCTATCCTGTTTGAAACAGAAAAAAAAAGCAGCTAAAAAAAAATGAGAAAATGACAAACACATAAAACTAGTAAAAAAAACATAAAATACGATATTCATAATTCAGTTGATTGAATCATGTGTCCACTTGGTGACACTGAAACCGAGCTTTTCTGTTTTATTGGAATATAGAAGTTAATGCATCCAATCTACAAACAAATTGAGAGGGTATAACTTATTTCAGTATACACATTAGACACTTGCATATCTGATAGGATTTGAACATGCGGCAATCTTAATTCTTGGTTATAGGCCTTAGCCTTTGCAGGTTGAGTGTCTAGTAACCCATTTATTAAAATGAAATTGGAAAATTATCAATATTTCATATGAATTAAACTTCAGAATCAATATAGAACAAGATACTACATTTTCACATTTTAATTTATTAAACATATCATTGATTAACTTTTCGAACTCATGATGCATGACGTGGAGCGACCTAGTAAAGATAATGAATTAAGTGTTAATAGCAGCTAGAATAAATATATGCTATGAAGTTTGATTTTGTATTGTAATCTAGGGACAAACTTGTTCACTTTGCCGCTTAACAATCCAACAAAATGATAAGGATAAATTGTACACTATTACCTATTTCAAGTCACTTAATTAAAGTCCACCAGTTTGTTGACGTGCTATTCTCAATATAATTTTGATTTGTAACCCAACAAAGATTGTGGTAGAGCGATAAGTATTTATTCGTTATAATAATTAGAGGCTTCGATACGAGCCCTTAGTACGAAGTATCCTTTGGTAGGAAGAGCTTCACCCTTCAAAGCGAGACTTGACAACACGAATATGAATTAGTCGTCCAAAAGCGAGTACTAGATACCGGATCGAAACCAAATAAATTTGAAAAATAGTTGCGGTTTGATTTTAATTCGTGACTTGATTTGTTTATTTTTAATTATTTCTAATATATATTTGTTTTTAATATATGCACTTTCGTACTCGTACATTTTCAAATTTTCATGAGTCATTTAGTGAGGAAATTCCAACAACAAAATAAAAGATTTACAGATGTCACGACCTAAATTCCCACCGTCGGGATCGTGATGGCGCCTAACGTTGCACTTGTTAGGCAAGCTAACATTAGAGATTTACAACATGAGAACATTTGAAACTATACGGAGTGACAACTACCCATGATCTGGAGTTGTCAACTCACAGACTATTATGATTAACTAAAAGTATTTGGCTGAAAGAAAGAGGTACAACTGTTAATGAACTAAAGAAAACAGTAAATGCGTATATAGGAAGGGACTCCAGGAATCTGCGGACATCGGCAGATCTACCTCGGGTCTCCTGCGCAGAAATCAGCTACGAACTCAGAATCAGCTCGGACCGATGCCTGGATCTGCACAGAAAGTGCAGTGTGCAGTGTGAGTACAACCGACCCCATGTACTGGTAAGTGACGAGCCTAACCTCGTCGAGGTAGTGACGAGGCTAGGACAAGTGTCATGACTCTGGGGTATGAATAATAGGAGTCTGGGTCCCTCGCCCAACCTGAGATCCAGCTGGTGCAGTAGGAAGAAGACCGGCCTGGGTCACACTCTCCATAAGGCCTACCAAGCGGACTAGAGCGTCCTGAAGCACTGGGGTAGCTATGAACCCCTCTGGGACTTGTGCTGGTCCAACTGGGACTGCCGGAACTGGTACCTCCTCCTCAGACTCGACCTGAGGGTCCTCCACTGGGGCTGCTGCTCTAGGCTGAGCCCGGCCCCGTCCTCGGCCGCTGGCACGACCTCGTCCTCGACCTCGACCCCTCGTAGGAGCTGTAGCAGGAATGTCGGGCTGCTGAGCGGAACCAAGGGAAGCACGCGTCCTCGCCATCTGTGAGAGAATAGAGTGGAAACTCGATCAGTATAACTACACACGACAGAGTATGAAGAGAAGATGAGTATCCTAAATTGCAGCCTCTAGGGGATAAATACAGACGTCTCGTACCGATCCCTCAGACTCTACCAAGTTTGTCCGTGAGTTATGAGACCTAAGCAACCTAGATCTCTGATACCAACTTGTCACGACTCGAAATACCACCTTTCAGGCCGCGACTGCGTCTAACGTTGAACCCGCTAGACAAGCCAACGTACACAACACCTTGACAATTCTAAAACAACTTAACAGTAATAAAGGAATAATCTTTCAAACCTTTACTGAAATAATCAGGACCACTTCAAGGTTTTACAGCAGAAATGTAATAATACTCCGAAAAATGCATAAAGAAATGATAACGATAACAACGTCGCAAAATGCCAAAACCGGGGTGTCACAACCTCACGGACTGTCTATAAGAATACTAAATACAAGTCTGAAAAGGAAATACAATATTGTCTTTAGGACGGAAGGAGAAATAAGACAATAAAATACTAATAGCAGGAGATACTCCAGGGCCCACGAACGCCAGTGGTATACCTTGAATCTCGATGTGGACTGAAGGTGACTCCCTTAGAGCGGTCCACAGGGTCCGGAAGCGGGATCTGCACAACATAGAGAAGTGCAGTGTAGTATCAGTACAACCGACTCCATGTACTGAGTAAGTGCCGAGCCTAACCCCGGCCGAAGTAGTGACGAGGCTAGACTTAGCAAATAACGTTCACCTGTCCTATTCTACAGCACAAAATACAGATACCAAAGCAAGGAAGAATAACAGTCATATACGAGGAACGGGAGCAGATAAAGGGAAAAACAATCAAATAGAGCAGTTAATCAACACCAAATAAGAAGAGAAACAATTCACCGAAAACTGATAAGGTATTAATGACATGTCTGAATGATAACAATGGCACGGCATCACCGTTCGTGCTTTTACTCTCTTCCTCACCAATGCAATGTATGTTGTAATCAATGTAATCATTGCACGACATTAACCTTCATGCTTGAAATAAATGTAAACATGGCACGACATCACCCTTCGTGCTTTACTCTCTTCCTCACATTGCATTAAATAAATAAGGAATGATGTGAATGAACGGCACGGCATCACCCTTCGTGCTTTACTCTCTTCCTCACATTGCATTAAATAAATAAGGAATGATGTGAATGAACGGCACGGCATCACCCTTCGTGCTTTACTCTCTTCCTCACATTGAAATAAATAAATAAGGAATGATATGAATGAATGGCACGGCATCACCCTTCGTGCTTTACTCTCTTCCTCACCCAAGTAATATCAACAATAATTAACAACATGGCAAGGAAATCAAATACCGAACTTTCAAATCATAACCACCCGACATGGGGAATAACAACTAAAATCAACACATTTGCCCGGCAAGGGTCTCAGCTATAACCAAACAACTCAATATATATATACTGTATACTTGGATCCTCAATTGAACCAACATTTCATAATCTCTACAACCAGTACATCAACCACAATCAACTTCTTAAGTAGAGGCAATTACATAGTATGATGAACATTGAAGAAATAACTGAATTTTCATCAAAATAGACTCACGGGCATGCTTGACTCACAATGTATAGGTACTCGTCACCTCACCTATACATTGAACATGATAAACACATAACACATAACATACAATACCTAATCCCTCACCAAAGTTAGGCAAGACACTTACCTCGGTCCAAAGTATAGCAATCAACCCTCTAAGACCGTCTTTCCTTTATAATCCGACTCCGAAACAACGATATCTAGGCATAATTAATTCAATAATATCAATAAAGACTCAATAACACAATCCCCTAGCTTAGATATTCAATTTCTAGCATTCTTCCAAAAATACCAAAATTCGACCCCGGACCCGTTTGGTCCAAACTCAAAGTTCGGACCAAAACCCGATCACCTATAACCCCACGAGTTCAAATATATGATTTGTTTCAAGATCCGACCCCAAATTGAGGTTGAATCACCCAAATTTCCCAAAAACCTAACTCTACCCAAAACCCCTAATTTCTACTTGATTTTATGATTTTAGGCCTAGATTTCTAGTGATTATGGAATGTAAATGGAAGAATTAGAAGTTAAGATCACTTACCCAAGTGGCTATGGAGGGAATCTAGCTTGGGAATCGCCTATGAGGTCTCGGAGAAGAAGAAGTTGGTGAATTATGAAAAATCCCGTGTAAGTATTCTGTTTTTTAATTAAAGGATTAGCTGGGCGATTTTATTCATCGCGATCGCAGGAAAGGGGCTGCGATCGCGGAGAATTGGGTCCTAACTCACTGCAATCGCGGGAGAGAAGTTGTGATCGCGGAATAGAGCCTAGATGACCCTATGCGATCGCACGAAGATGTTTTCGATCGCGGAACACTGGGGCATCACACTATGCGATCGCGGGTGGAAGGGATGCGATCGCGGAAGAGACCTGGACAGACCTCTGCGATCGCGGATCAAAGGCTGCGATCACAGAGAAGAAAACACCAAACATCAGCAGCTGAGAAAAAACTAGAAATTTCCAAGCCTATTTCACCCCGAAACTCACCCGAGCCCTCGGGTCTCAATACCAAAAACACACACGACTCCCAAAACATCCTACAGACTGATTCAAGCTTTTAAATCACCAAAATATCATCAAAAACAAGGAATTAAACCTTAAAACTCATAGAATTTCCTTAAAACTTCATAAAGATTAACTTGTCCAATTTTGATCCGAAACACGTCATACCAAGTCCGTTTCTTACCAAATATTACAGACAACTCATAATAACCAAATTAAACCTGTTCCGGGCTCCGAAACCATAATACGGGCCCGGTAATACGGGTTTCACATAAAAATTCATTTTCAAAAGTCTTTATCATTTTCAGAAAACAATTTTCTTTAAAAATTCATTTCTCGGGCTTGGGACCTCGGAATTCGATTCCGGGCATACGCCCACGTCCCATATTTTTCTACGGACCCTCCGAGACCGTCAAATCACGGGTCCAGGTCCGTTTACCAAAAAATATTGACCAAAGTCAACTTTACTCAATTATTTATTATAAAAATTCCATTTTTATCAGATTTTCACATAGAAGCTTCCCGGCTACACGCCCGAGCTGCGCACGCATATCGAGGTGAGATTAACGGAGGCTTTCAGAGTCTCAAAATACATATTTAGCTTAATTAACTCAGGATGACCTTTTGGGTCATCACAACAAGATACCCACGTATAACTTGAACAGTATAATCATGCTAATGGCAACAATGGTAAATAAAGAAATAAAGCAGAAAATAATGGGAGGGGACATACAGTGGGGGATTACAAGATAAGGAGTGAGAATAACGAAAAGACAGAATTAAACAGTAATCCTTGAACAAATTAAGCAATTAAAACAATAGATAAAACTGCACGGGATCACCATTCGTGCTTTTACTCTCAACCTTACCAAATAAATAAATACAACATCACGACATCTCCATTCGTGCATTAAATCTCTCATAGTATATACGACATCACCTTTCGTTCTTTATCACTCACAAATCATAGCACGACATCACCCTTCGTGGATTAACACTCACATATCATGGCACAACATCACCCTTCGTGCTTTACACTTCTCCTCACAAATCACGGAAGAAATAACAACGGATAAATAGAAGTTCACAAAGAAGCCAATACTTTATCAATGATTAATATCACAATATGTATCTCAACCTTGAACGAATATTCAAAAGTTACCAAATCTCGGTGAAACCACATATAAGTCACCCAACATTTCAAATAATAACACTAAGCATGGATAGTACGACTAAAGACTGCAAAATTTATAAAGAATAGAATTTCACTCGCATTCTATGACTCGACAAGAATGCATAGATGCTCGTCACCTCACCTATACATCGTACTCAACAACCAAACACATAGAAAATAAATACATAATACCTATTCCCGCAAGCCAAAGTTAGACACGACACTTACCTCGATTCGCATGCCACTTACTACTCAAGCACCGCTTTTCCTTTAGAATTCACATCCAACCCACTCGTATCTAGTCACAATTATCTTAATACCATCAATTATCGCTAAAGGAATTAACTTTAATGAATAATTACAGATTTCCCAAATTTTTCCAAAAAAGTTAAAAATCGACCCCGGGCCTGCTTGGTCAAAACTCAAGGTTCGGATCAAAATCCGTTTACCTATTCACCCACGAGCCCGGATATGTAATTAGTTCCGCTATCCGACCGAAAATCGAGATCTAAATCCCCAAATTTGTAAAATTCCCAATTCCCCAAAATCCCTAATTTCTACCCTTAAAGAACAAGATTTAGGACTAGAAATCTAATGTGTGTTGATGAAACTTTAAAGGAATGAGTTTAGGAACACGAACCTATGATTTGGTGTTGAATTCTCACTTCAAAAATTTCCCAAGGTTGAGTTCTTGCGAAGAAATTATGAAATTTTAAACTATTCCCGTCTTTGAAGTTTGTTTTAAAACACTGGACAGGCCTTCATCGCGTTCACGAGAAGCCTGTCGCGACCGCAAAGCTGTGGCCCTATTGGCCTACGTGTTCACGAAGGCATTCTCCCCCCCCAAGCCTCCGCGTTCGAGAGCCAAGTGCTACGTTCATGTAGAAGGTTACTGACCCCCCTCCCCTAGGTCCCTTGTTCTCCGCGTTCGCGATAGACAGGTCGCTTTGCTACACTACCTACGCGAACGCGAAGAAGGGCACATCAAAATAGCTACTGCAGCAATAATCTCAGATTTTCTTAGTGCAAATCATCTTGTAGCCTATCCGAAACTCACCTGAGCCCTCGAGGCTCCAAACCAAACATGCACACAAGTGTAAAGCATCATACGGCCTTGCTCGTGCGATCAAATCGCCAAAATAACACCTAAAACTACGAATTTAGCATCAAAATCAATGAAATTCTCAAGAACACTTAAGTTTACTATTTTCTCAACCGAAGGTCCGAATCACGTCATATAAACTCCGTTTCTCACCAAATTTCACAGACATGGTTTAGATATTATAACAGACATGTACCGGGCTCCGGAACCAATATTAGGGCCCGATACCATCAAAGTCAAGCATTAAACACATACTTTTAAACCATTAATTTTTTTGAAATTCAATTTTATTCAAAAATTCATTTTTCGGGCTATGGATCTCGGAATAAGATTCCGGGCATACGCTTAGATCCCATATTTTACTATGGACCCACCAGGACCATCGGAACATGGGTATGGGCCCGTTTACTTAGAACGTTGACCAAAGTCAACTAAAAATCACTTTTAAATTCAAAAAAATATTATTTCTTGTATTTTCCACATTAAGGCTTTCCAGAATTACGTACAGACTGCACGCACAAATCGAGGAGGATAAATATAAGATTTTAAGGCTAACGAACGTGGAATAAAGTCCTAAAACACAAGATGACCCCTTGGGTCATCACAATCTCCACCTCTAAAACAAATGTTCGTTCTCAAACGAACAAAGAAAAGTACCTGAATTGGCGAACAAGTGGGGATATCTACTCCGCATGTCCGGCTCGTATTCCCAAGTAGCTGCCTCAACAGATTGACCTCTCCACTGCACCCGAGCTGAAGGATAACTCTTCAACCTTAACTGACGAACCTGCCGGTCTAGAATGGCTATCGGCTCCTCCTCATAAGTCAAATCCTTGTCCAACTGGACAGAGCTAAAATCTAACACATGGGACGGGTCAACATGATACTTTCGGAGCATGGACACATGGAATACTGGATGAACCGAGGATAACCCTGGAGGCAACGCAAGTCTATAATCCAGCCCCCCACTCTCTCGAGGATCTCAAATGGCCTGATATACCTAGGCTCAACTTTCCCTTCTTCCCAAACCTCATGACGCCCTTCATGGGCGATACCCGAAGAAATACTCTCTCCCCGACCATAAATACCACATCACAAAATATACTATCGACATAACTCTTTTGCCTGGACTAAGCTGTGCGAAGTCGATCTTGTATAATCTTGAACTTGTCCAAGGCCACCTGTACTAAATCTGTACCCAATAACCGAGCCTTCCCCAGCTCAAAACACCCAGCTGGCGACCTGCACCGTCTACCATATAATGCCTTATAGGGAGCCATCTGAATGGTCTACTGGTAGCTGTTATTGTAGGCGAACTCTGCAAGGGGAAAAAACTGATCCCACGATCCTCCAAAGTCTATAACAAAAGCGCGAAGCATATTCTCCATGATCTGAATAGTACGCTCAGACTGCTCTTCTGTTTTAGGGTGAAATATTGTTCTCAACTCAACCCGCCTACCCAACTCACGTTGTACTACCCTTCAAAAGTACGAGGTAAACTGCGTACCTGGATTAGAAATGATAGACACAGGCACACTGTGAAGACAGACGATCTCCCGAATATAAATCTCTGCCAACCGCTCCGAGGATAGGTAACTTCCACAGGAATGAAGTGCGCTGACTTAGTCAGCCTATCCACAATAACCCACACAATGTCGAACTAACTTTGAGTCTGTGGGAGTCCAACAACAAAGTCCATAGTGATACGCTCCCACTTCCACTCATGAATCTCCATCCGCTGAAGAAAACCACCGGGTCTCTAATGCTCATACTTCACCTGCGAACAATTCAAGCACCGATCCACGTAAGAACCTATATACTTCTTCATCCCTTTCCACCAATAATGATGCCGCAGGTCCTGGTACATCTTGGCAGTGCCCGGGTGAATAGAATACCGAGAACTGTGAGCCTCCTCAAGGATTAACTCACGGAGCCCATCAACATAAGGCGCACACACATGACCCTGCATCCTCAAAACGTCATCATCTCCAACGGTAACCTGCTTGGCGCCACCATGCCAAACTGTGTCCCTAAGGACCATCAAGTGAGGGTCATCGTACTGCCGATCTATGATACGCTCAAACAAGGAAGACCGAGTGACCGTATAAGATAGAACACATCTGGGCTCTGAAATATCCAATCTCACAAACTGATTGGCCAAAGTCTGAATATCTGAAGCTAGCAGCCTCTCTTCGACTGGAATGAATGCAAGGCTGCCCATACTCACTGCATTCCTACTCAATGTATCGGCCACCACATTGGCCTTTCCCGAGTGATACAATATGGTGATATCATAGTCTTTCAACAGCTCTAACCATCTCCTCAGCCTCAAATTGAGATCCTTTTGCTTGAACAAATAATGAAGGCTGCAATGATCCGTGAAAACCTCACACGACACGCCATAAAGGTAGTGCCTCCAAATATTCAGCGCGTGAACAATGGCTACCAACTCTAAGTCATGGACATGGTAATTCTTCTCATGAACCTTCAGCTGCCGAGACACATATGCAATCACCATGCCCTCCTACATCAATACCGCTCTGAGCCCAACATGAGAGGCATCACAATACATCGTGTAAGATCCTGACCCTGATGGTAATACTAACACCGGTGCTGAAGTCAAGTGTGTCTTAAGCTTCTGAATTCTTGCCTCACACTCGTCCGACCATCTGAATGGGGCACCCTTCTGGGTCAACCTGGTCACCGAGGCTGCTATAGATGAGAACCCCTCCACAAACTGACGGTAATAACCCGCCAAACCCAAGAAGCTCATGATCTCCGTGGCTGAAATGGGTCTAGGACATTTCTTGACTGCCTCAATCTTCTTAGGATCCACCTGAATACCCTCTACTGATACAACTTGACCCAAGAAAGCAATTGAATCCAACCAAAACTCGCACTTCAAAACTTTAGCATACAACTGACTGTCCCTCAAAGTCTGGTGCATTATCCGGAGGTAATGCTCATGCTCCTCCCGACTGTGGGAGTATATCAAGATGTCATCAATAAACACAATCATAAAGGAATACAGATAAGCCTTGAAAACTCGGTTCATCAAGTCCATAAATGTTGCGGGGGCATTGGTCAACCCAAAGGACATCACCAAGAACTCATAGTGCCCACACCGCGTCCAAAAGGTTATCTTAGGGACATCAGATGCCCTAATCCTAAACTGATGGTAGCCTGATCTCAAATCAATCTTTGAAAACACCTTGGCACCCTAAACTTGATTAAAAAAAATCATCAATCCTCGACAACGGATACATTTTCTTGATAGTGACTTTGTTCAACTATCGATAATCTATACAGATACTCATAGATCCATCCTTCTTCTTCACGAACAAAACCGGCGCACCCCAGGGCGAGACACTATGTCTAATGAAGCCCTTATCAAGCAAATCCTGCAACTTTTCCTTCAATTCTTTCAACTCTGGTGGAGCCATCCAGTATGGCGAAATAGAAATGGGATGAGTGCCCGGAGCCAAATCAATGCAAAAGTTAATATCCCTGCCGGGTGGAAGCCCCGACAGGTCTGCAGGAAATACCTCAGGAAAATCACGAACAACAGTGATAGAAACTAAGCGTCCACCAAATTGTATAGAGAACCCGGTTATCTATTAGTTCCCACCGTAAGCAACATACTGTAAACCAAACAGTGTAGGAAACTAGGTTCTTCATTTGTTCCTACAAAAAATCGGCAGTAAATAAAGAACACATAGAAGTTTTACGTGGAAAACTCCCAGCTCAACGAGATTAAAAACATCGACCTACCCTTGTAGGATTTCAACTTCACTATTGAGCAATCTTTAGATTACAACCTATTGTAACCTAGGAATTAACCTCTTAATCCCTTACTAACTTGTAACTACACTATTACAAGCCACTTTTTAATAACTCTATTAAAAAGACTTAATCACTCACTAACTTGTAACAACACTATTACAAGCCACTTTGTAATAACTCTATTACAAAGACTTTACAACATGCCTAACTCTAGCCAAGACACAAACACAAGGGTTTATGATTTACAAAGGGTTTCCTACACAATGCTTCTAACTAAGCTAAGTAGGAATTACAAGTTAAGAACAAAATAACAAAGACTCAACAAACCTAAGGACTTAAGATATCTTCAATCTTTGGATCTGGTCCTTGAGGTTGCAATAGCTTTGTTCTTGAGAGATGTGGTGGCTAGAACTTGAGAGAATTTTTTTTTGTTTGCAAGTGTTCAAGTGATTGTTTTACCTTCCTTGATGTTAATAATACATGACATAACTTATAATGATGTAAGAATGGTAGGTAAAAAGCTTTCCACAGAAAGTTGACTGATGCACTGTTCATGTACTGTAGCGTGTGCAGGCAGTAACTTTCCAGCTGGAGAGGTTGATTTCGTACAGTCACCTTAGGAACTGGTAGGAACCTGTTCCCTCAACTGTTCCTTCGACTCTGAAGAGTTGAGACATGTCCCAAAATGGATCCCAACTTGAAACCTTGTGATCTTAAGGTCTTGAGAATGTTTAAAGCTGTAGAGTTGACTATACGACGACCAGGGGAACTAATCCATATATGTTCCCTCTGTTGTTCCCTTATCTGATTTCGTTGAGAATTGAACCAGGCATCTGACTGGTTACTCTGAATGCAAAAAAACTAATTGTATCAGGTTCCTTATTTGGTTCTCTCAAGAAGTTTGTCAAATCATCAAAACAAAAGATGCTTAACTTAACAATTTCCCTCTTTTTGATGATGAAAAACTTATAATTGATATTCCTCCTGAGAACGAGATCTCCACATTGTTCCCTCTACGAATCAGCCATATTCCCAATGAGAACCAAACCAAAGAACTGATCACAAGTGGTTCTTCAAGATTGTTTGGAAAATCATCAATACACAAAATAACATAACTTATCAATTTCTCCCTTTTTGATGATGACAAACCCAAAATTAATGTTCCCCTTGAGAACCAGATTCCTCACATGTTTCCCTGCGGATCAAACCTATAATCTACATGTTATCAACAACGTTTAACGTTCCCCCTGCGAAGCAGAGCTATCTTTCATGCACAACACAACATATCAATTCGATTCTGTTCCTCCCCCATCTTGACACCTATATAACTTCCCCCTTTTGGCATCATTGAAAAGAATAACAGAAGAAGCACAACCAAAAAGAAGTTCAGTAACATTAACTCATGCCACTTGGGTAGCACAACATAAACAATAACAAGATCAACAAGTGAATGTCATTGCACAAAATAGAGTGATTGCCCATAGTAGAGTAATTATAATAAAAGCACAATAACTTCAACAATACATAATATGAAAATTTAAACAACTAAAGTACCAATGTCATCAAACATAGGGATCAAAAGAAGATAGGAATTCAAGGGAATTTGGAAGGAGTGAAAGACATGGATCACTAGGCAGGAGGAAAAAGTAAGGAGCTAAGGCCTTGATAAGCTTGTCCATTCGTTCATTCACAATCCTTTGATCAATGATCATCCGCTCTCTTAGATCTTCCACTTATTTCCTCAATCTTTCATTCTCACCCTTCAACTTAGCATTCTATTCTGCCAAGGGTCCACGGGGACCTGGTTCTCTACGTATCTGAGCAGGCTAAACCATCAACTAGACCACCAAGAATCTCCCCAAGCTTCTCCTCATCAAGAACAAACTAAGTTCCATGCACATATAGCATCAAAGTATCACATACAATCATAAATGTTTTTACTTCTTCTTCATAAACGTTGGGACTCGGAGGAACAAAGAGGTGATTCTATTTTATTTTCTTGAAATCAACAATGTCAAGAGGTTCCTCCATTTTTCAGCAATATCAGAGTCAACACTCTGCCTAACAGCACATTCTGAGACTACAAAGTCTTCTACCTCTCCAAACCCAATAGGTTAACCTTTTGCTTATGTAAGGAACCAGGTTCCTCACTCACACTACCCTTTCTTTCCCTGAGCGGCCATGTCTCCCTCTTCTTCTTCTCAATCTGTTCACCCTTATCATCTGCTGCATCTTTCTCACCCTACTTTCTTTTCTCAATTGTTTTTTTCACAAGTGAAATTTTTTCAACTTCATTGTGTCTTCCACAATCACCACATCAACAAGTCACATCAATCAACCTACTTTTCATCAATCATTTTCAGTGGATCAGAAGTTCGTTTAAACACAAACTCAAAAAGAAAAAGATCATCATTAGAATTAACATCCTGAGAAGGATATAAGGCATCATGTACGTCATCCAGTTCCCTTTTTTCCATCACATTCATCGATTCCTCCATACTTCAAGGATTCTACAAACCCATCAACAATTTCAAACTCACTCTCTAGAATATTAGATCTATCTCGTTCTTTTTCAGTTAAAGTCCCATCAAAATCTGCCAAAGACTTCGTGGGTTTCGATTCAGATGAAGTTAGGATTTTGGGAGGTGACAAAGTTGGGTTCACTTTTGGTATATTTTGAGAGAAGGATTCTTTTTTAGATAAGGTTGATTTAGTTTTGAACAAAAAATCATTTTTGGTTGGGTGTGAGAGAAGAAAATGATTTTTCGGGACAACAAGTCAATTAAGAAAAGGTTTAAAATTTTGGTCTTCAAAAGTTTAGAGAGAGATAGGAATAAATTAATAACATTACACTTCAGCAGTTTAAAAAGGTATATAAGTATTGAAGATATTACTAACCTGAGTCACATGAACCAGGTTCCTTGACGGTTTTTGAAATTGGAGCAAAACCTCCTAGAAGGGCACTGTCACTCTTACTTGTTTTGTCCTGAAACCGCCATGTATGTATACCAGTAACAATACAGATTTGAGTTAGATGTCGACAAAAAACACTTTTTAGCATTGTACCTTTCCCTCTTAACATAGCCGATCATCGAGGGACCAGGTCCTTAGGTAAGTTGATCAACCCCAACTCCAGTTGATTTCTTTCAAAGTGTTCACTGCTCAGAGCCTTGGTGAAGATGTATTCTACCTGGTCCTCCATCTTCTAGAACTTCATACAAATCTGAAACTTTTCAACATTATCCCTCAAAAAATGATGTCGCTCATCAATGTGCTTTGTCCTCTTGTGTTGTACCGGGTTCAAGCTATAAATACACCAAAGTCTTCAAGATGTTGCTTGATCTGTAGTAGTTGAGCACAACAAGAAGCAACAACCACAGATTCAGCTTCAGCAGTAGAAAGAGCCACACAATTTGTTTCTTTACACCCCATGAGATCAAGCATGACCCGAGAAAATGTGTCGTTCCAAATGTGCTCTTTCTATCCACCAGATATTCAGCATAATCAACATCAGTATATCCAACCAAGTCAAAATTATCTCCAAAATAATTGATGAGGACCAGGTCCTGTGTTCTCTTAGGATACCTCAAAATTCCCTTAGAAGCCTTTAAGTGAGAGTCTTTTGGGCCAGGTTCCTATCACTATTATGTTTGAAGACCTAGGAACCAGGTGCCACACTTGGTTCCTCTCAATTGATGGAGTTCTTCTTGCATAACAACTATCCAGTTAGCATTATTCAATGCTTCCTTGATATTCTTGTGCTCTATTTCAGAAATAAAGGATGAGAAGGCAAGTGAGTTTCTTGTCTTTGATCTTGTTTGAATTCCTCTTTACTCCTCTACTTGGCACCCTCATAGGTCCACATAGATCCATATGGAGGAGATCAAGTGGCCTTGAGATTCTAACTTCCTTTTTGTGCTTGAAAGTGGATCTGACTTGCTTTCCTTTTATACCTGCATCACACACCCTATGATCGAAGCCACAAACCAGGTCCTTCTTGACCAATTTGTTCAGCAGCATGAAACTTGCATGGCCCAACCTTCTGTGCCATAGCTTAACATTATCTTCAACAGCACTTAGACAACTAAGATCCCCATTTTGCAAGGACCCAAAGTTAGCAACATAGATGTTTTTGTATCTTTTAGCCACTAACAACACTTCACTAGTCACAAGATTTGTGAGTGTGAATATTTTAGATACAAATCCAACTTTGTTACCCTTGTCACAGATTTGGGAAATACTCAGGAAGCTATACTTCAACCCCTTCACGTACTACGCATTTTCAATAGAGTGGGAAAGAGACTTCCCGATCCTTCTTACTCCCAGAATGTATCCCTTCTTGCTATTACCAAAGGATACACTCCCTCCCTGCAGGGCTTTCAGTGAAAGGAAATCATTTGTACTTCCAGTCATTTGCTTTGAGCAGCCGCTATCCATGTATCACTGTTGACTGCTCCTTTTCACTGTTCCCTGCACAAGGAAATCAAGGATTAGACTTAGGAACCCAAACCCAAACAAGTTTGGGTCCCTTGTAATGAGGAAAGGGGTGAATGAGGGCTCTTTTGGTCCAAGCAGGCATTATACATTTTTTTTATGTGAAGGACCAGGTTCCCTTGCAGCAGTTACCTTTTCAGCAAAAACTTTGTTTTTCTGTTGAGACTGAATTCTGGCCTTACAATTTTCTTTAAAGCGCCCAGTGTTTCTACAGTGAGTGCAAAGCCAATTGTCAGGTACAGTAACGTACTTGCTATGAGGGTTGTAGGGAGTCTTTTCCCTTTGGAACCCGATTCCCTGCCTGTTTCCCCCATTTTTTGTGTACAAGGAAGTGATAGCATCAGAGGACCAGGTCCACTTAAGTGATTTTTCAAGATCACTCTTCACTCTTCCTAGTTCTTCCTGAAGTTGTTTGTTTTTCTCAAGCTCGGCACACAAACTAGATTTCACTGATCTTAGCTCATTTTCAAGCTTAAGGTGTGCCTCACTTGCAACTTCCTTTCCCCTTTGAGTATTCATAGACCTATTTTTCCTTCTTAGTTCCTCAATATTTTCCTTTAGGTATACAACTACTACCAATAGGTCATATCTCTCGTGCTCTATGTTTGCAATTTTATCAATCAAGGTATCTTTTTCCTTTTTTAAACTCTCAATGGTCTCTCTTAGATCAACCGCAACCACCACTAGATCATCACTTATGAGAATGTGATAAGCATCAATTAAAACATTTGCCAAAGATATAAGATTCTTTTGAGAATAGGATTTCAAATTTCTTTGAACATCCAGATGGTTTACCTCATCATCATCGTCGTCATCTCCATCATCATCAGATTGCGCCATCAAGGCAAAAATAGAGGCATACTCAGCTGCTTCACTTTCCACTGCCATCATGGAATTGTCACCTTGCCCATCATCTGCTCCGGATTCGTTGGAAGAGTCTCCCCATGCAGCAAGAGCTTGTTTCACAATGTTGTCAGCGGCGTCTTTTCTTTTGAATCTGTTGTCAAGAACCTGGTTCCTATCATCCTCCTTTTCAGTGTTGGCTTTGTAATGATTCTGCTTATGACGAGGACAATCTTTAATGAAGTGTACAGGCTTTCCACACGTATTACAACAGTCATTTCCTTTGAAATTCCTGCTGGAACTTCCTTTCTTTGGAATCCCATCATTTGTTTGAATCATCTTTTGGAATCTTTTAGTGAGATACTCCATGTTTGATTCATCACCATTTGAATCCTTATTGGCATCCTTGAGAAACAAGATCTTCTCCTTCCGGGGCTATATTCTTTCGATATTCTTGCTAGCCTTAACCTTGCTCTCCAGGAACCTGGTAGAACACTGAGTATCTTCCAGACTAGCTTGTTGGTTGGAATGATTTCACCAAGTGAATGAAGCTCATTGATTATGGAGGTGAAGCGGGTATGCATCTCTTGAATGGACTCATCCTCTTTCATTTTAGTGAGTTCATACTCAGTTGTCAGCATATCTATTTTGGATTGATTTACCTGAGTAGTCCCTTCGTGAGCCGTTTGAAGAGCTTCCCAGATTTCCTTGGCAGATTCACATGCCGAGATACAATTATACTCGTCTGGTCCAATACTACACACAAGAATCTTCTTCGCCTTGAAGTTCTTCTCAACAACTTTTCAGTCAACACCATTGTATTCTTTTCTTGTCTTTGGAACAACCTTTGTTCCCTCTCCAACAACCTTCATAGGGACAAATGGACCATAAAAAATCACATCCCAAAGCTCGGAGTCTTCAGCCATAATGAAGTCATGCATTCTTGTTTTCCACCAACCATAGTATTGTCCGATGAATCTAGGGGGTCTATAGGTTGATTGTCCTTCCTCAAAGTTTGGTGGAGCAGCCATGATGATGATCATTTCTAGGTGTTAACCTTTTAGAAAGAACCTGCTCTGATACCAATTTATAGAAACTAAGCGTCCACCAAACTGTATAGAGAACCCGGTTCTCTATCAGTTCCCACCGTAAGCAAGAACTTGTAAACCAAACAGTGTAGGAAACAAGGTTCTTTATTTTTTTCCACAGAAAATCGGTAGTAAATAAAGAACACAGGAGTTTTATGTGGAAAACTCCCAGCTCAACGGGATTAAAAATCACGACCTACCTTTGTAGGATTTCAACTTCACTACTAAGCAATCTTCAGATTACAACCTATTGTAACCTAGGAATTAACCTCTTAATCCCACACTGACTTGTAACTACACTATTACAAGCCACTTTGTAATAAATCTATTACAAAGACATAATCACTCACTAATTGTAACAACACTATTACAAGCCACTTTGTAATAACTCTATTACAAGAACTTTACAACATGACTAACTCTAGCCAAGACACAAACACAAAGGTTTACGATTTACAAAGGGTTTCCTACACAATGCTTCTAACTAAGCTAAGTAGTAATTACAAGTGAAGAACAAAATAACAAAGACTAAACAAACCTAAGGACTTAAGATATCTTCAATCTTTGGATCTGGTCCTTGAGGTTGAAGTAGCTTTGTTCTTGAGAGATGTGGTGGCTAGCACTTGAGAGAATAATTGTTTTGTGTTTGCGAGTGTTCAACTGATTGTTTTACCTTCCTTGATGTTAATAATACATGTGTGACATCGCTTACAATTATGTAAGAAAGGTATGTAAAACGCTTTCCACAGAAAGTTGACTGTTGCATTGTTCCTGTACTATAGCATGTGTAGGCAGCAACTTTCCAACTAGAGAGTTGACTTCGTACAATCACCTAAGAACTGGTAGGAACTTGTTCCCTCAGATGTTCCTTCGACTCTGAAGAGTTGAGCCATATCCCAAACTGGATCCCAACATCAAACCTTGTGATCTTAAGGTCTTGAGAATGTTTAAAGTTGTAGAGTTGACTATACGATGACCGGGGGAACTGATCCATATTTGTTCCCTCTATTGTTCCCTTACCTGATTTCGTTGAGAATTGACCAGACATTTGATGGGTTACTCTGAATGCAAGAGAACTAATTGTATCAGGTTCCTTATTTGGTTATCTCATGAAGTTTGTCAAATCATTAAAACAAAAGACGCATAACTTAGCAATTTTCCCTTTTTCGATGATGACAAACTTAGAATTGATATTCCCCCTGAGAACCAGATCTTCACGTTGTTCCCCCTGCGAATCAGCCATATTCCCAGTGAGAACCAGACCAAAGGAACTGATCACAACTGGTTCTTCAAGATTGTTTGACAAATCATCAAAACACAAAATAACATAACTTATCAAATAGGCATAGAATCCATAAAAGGAACCTCAACACTACGATCACGAACATAGTCCAAATAGGCCAAACACCCCTTCTCGACCATGCGCCGAGCCTTCATATAATAAATAACCCTGCTGGAGGAATGACCATGAGTCCCTCTCCACTCTAATTGAGGCAATCCCGGAGAGGCTAATGTCACTGTCTTGGCGTAACAGGCCAAGAAAGCGTGATAAGGTAATAGCCAATCCATGCCCAATATAACATCGAAATGAATCATATCAAGGAGCAAACGCTCTACAGTGGTCTAGACCCCCAATAACGACCACACACAAGCGATATACACGATCTACAACAATAGCATCCCTCAAGGGCATGGACACATTTACAGGGGCGCTCAAAGAATCACGGGGCACAACCAAATATGAAGCAAAATAAGATGACACATATGAGTAAGTAGACCCCAGATCAAATAGAACTGAAGCATCTCTAGGGCAAACTGAAACAGTACCTGTGATAACAACATCAAAGGACTCAGCCTCAGATATGGCTTGAAAGGCATAACATCGGGGCTGGGCCCCACCACCCTGAACCATGTCTCTAGGACGACCTATGATTGGCGGGCCTCCACCTCTAGCGGCCTGACCTCCACCTCTAACAATATGGACCCTACCTCTGGCTACCTGACCCCTACCTCTGGCTGGCTGGGCAGGCGGTGCGACAGCTGGTGTCGGAACCATGGCACAAGAACTTTGGTACTATGAACTACTCGACGTACGAGGGCAATACCTAGCGATGTTCCTCGGGTCACCACAAGTATAACATGACCTCAGATGTTGAGACTGTTGGCCGTAAAACTGACCTTGTCGACCTGAATAACCACCTTGAAAACTCTGAAGAGAATGTGCACTGATAGGAGCTGGCTGATCAGAATAAGGCATATAAGGGCCACGACCACCTGGGCACCGTGGGATGCCTGAAGTGCTGAATGAAATGGCTTGGAAGAATGGCCTCTACGATAAGTAACCCCTCCTCAAGATGAGGCACCGCTGAATCCACCGGAATGGCGTGGTCTATTGTCTGACCTCCGACTTCCCAATCCAAGAACCATCTCAACTCGCCTGGCCACATTGGCCGCATCCCGGAAAGAGATCTCGCTCCCCGTCTCCTTAGCCATCTGCAATATTATAGGTTGAGCACGACCCTCAATAAACCTCCTCCTCCCTCTCTCTCTCTGTGGGGAGAAAAATAATAGCATGACGTGCCAAATCCATGAAATGAGTCTCATACTGAGTAACAGTCATGCCGCCCTGCTGGAGATGCTCGAACTAAAGGTAGCGCCCCTCTCTCGTAGTAATAGGCAAAAACTTATCTAAGAAGTGATGTGAGAACTGATCCCAAGTAAGAGCAGGCGACCCAGCTGGTCTAGTCAATAAATAATATCTCCACCATTTCTTGACGGAACCAGCCATCTGGAAAGCAGCGAAGTCGACCCCATTGGTCTCCAGTATACCTATGTTCCTAAGAACTTCATGGCAGTTATCAAGGTACTCTTGGGGATCCTCTGAAGTGGCACCGCTAAAATGAACTGGGAAAAGCTTGGTAAACCTATCCAATCTCCACAAAGCCTCGGAGGACATAATTGCCCCATCACCGGGAGATGCTGCATCAACCGGCTGAACTACCCTAACTGGATGGGCTACTGGAGTCTGAAACTGGGAGCCATCTGCTTCGGGGTGTGGGGGCAGGAGTCTGGGCTCCAACCTGAGATACACCTGGCGCCATGGGGAATGCGCCAGTCAGGGCCACACTCTCCATAAGGCCCACTAATCGGACCAAGGCATCCTGAAGTACCGGGGTGGCAATAAACCCCTCCGGGACCTGAGTTGGTCCTGCCGGAACGGTTTGAGTTGGAACCTCTTTATCGAACTCTACCTGAGGCTCTGTAGCTGGAGCTTGCTGCTCGGGCACTAGGTTGAGCCCTGCCCCTACCTCTTCCTCTAGCACGAACTCGGCCTCTGCCTCTCATAGGAGCTACTGCTGGAGGATCCGGTTGCTGATTAGTGGAAGAAGCGGTACGCGTTCTCGCCATCTGCGAGAGAATAAGAATAGAAGAATTATCAGTATTGATATAACAAGAATCGCACGACAAAGTTGAATAAAAGTAAACTTGTTCCTAACTTTATAGCCTCTAGGAGATAAGTACAGACGCCTCTGTACCGATTCCCCAGACTCTACTAAGTTTGTCCGTGAATTGTGAGACCTAAGCAACCTAGTGCTCTGATACCAACGTCACGACCCGAATTCCCACCATCGGGACAGTGATAGCGCCTAACACTGCACTTGCTAGGTAAGCCAACATTAGAGATTTACAACATGAAAACATTTAAAACTATACGGGGATCCACTACCATTCAACACATGATACCAAAATAAGAAGCAAAATTGTATAATGATATTGCGCAAATAATACTGAAATGTCTAACTACCCATGATCACAACTCACAGACTACTAAGATTAACTACAAGTATTTGGCTTAAATAAAGAGGTACAACTGTTTATGAACTAAAGAAAACAGTAAATAAGTATATAGGAGGGAACTCCTGGAATCTGCGGACGTCGGCAGATCTACCTCGGGTCTCCTGCACAGAAATCAGCTACGAACTCAGAATCAGCTCGGACTGATGCTTGAATCTGCACAGAAAGTGCAGAGTGCAGTATCAGTACAACCAACCCCATGTACTGTTAAGTGTCGAGCCTAACCTCGACGAGGTAGTGACGAGTCTAGGAAAAGACACCCACATATAACTTGAGCAGTATAATCATGCTAGTGGCAACGACGGTAAATAAAGAAATAAAGCAGAAAATAATGGGAGGGGACATACAATGGGGGATTACAAGAAAATGAGTGAGAATAACAAAAAGACAGAATTAAACAGTAAGCCTTAAACAAATTAAGCAATTAAAACAACAAGGAAAACTGCACGGCATCATCCTTCGTGATTTTACTCTCAACCTCACCAAATAATTAAATAGAACGGCACAGCATCACCCTTCGTGCATTAAACCTCTCATAGTATACACGACATCACCTTTCGTGCTTTATCACTCACAAATCATGGCACGACATCACTCTTCGTGCATTAACACTCACATATCATGGCACGACATCACCCTTCGTGCTTTACACTCTTTCTCACGATATAAATAATGCATGCACGACATCACCCTTCGTACTTTACACTCCTTCTCACAAATCACATAATCAATAACAACGGATAAATAGAAGTTCACAAAGAAGCCAGTACTTTATCAATGATTAATATCACAATATGAATCTCAACCTTGAACCAATATTCAAAAGTTACCAAATCTCGGTGAACCAGATATAAGTCACCCAACATTTCAAATAACAACACTAAGCATGGATAGTAAGATTAAAGACTGCAAACTTTACAAAGACATAGCAAAAGGAATCAACTTTAATGAATAATTAAAAAAATTCCGAATTTTCCCAAAAAAGTCAAAAACCGACCCCGGGCCCCTAGGTCAAAACTCAAGGTTCGGAAAAAAATTCGTTTACCCATTCACCCCCAAGCCCTAATATATAATTAGTTTCGGAATCCGACCCCAAATCGAGGTCTAAATCCCCAAATTTGTGAAATTTCCACTTTCCCCAAAATCCCTAATTTCTACCCTTAAAGTACAAGATTTAGGACAAAAAATCTAATGGGTGTTGATGGAAATTGAAAGAAATGAGTTTAAGAACACAAACCTATGATTTGGTGTTGAATTCTTACTTCAAAAATCGCCCAAGGTTGAGTTCTAGCGAAGAAAATATAAAATTTTGAACAATTCCGTCTTTGAAGTCTGTTTTAAAACACTGGACATGCCTTAATCGCGTTCGCGAGAAGCCTGTCGCGATCGCGAATCTGTGGACCTATTGGCCTATGCGTTCGCGAGGTAACCCATGCGTTCACGAAGGCATTCTCCTCCCAAGCCTCCACGTTTGTGAGCCAAGTGTCGCGTTCGTGTAGAAGGTTACTGACCCCCCCTCCCCCCCTCCCCCAGTTCCCTTGTTCTCCGCGTTCGCGATGGACAAGTCGTGTTCGCGAAGGGTAAAGCCCCCACTGCTCCGCGTTCATGACCAGTCCTTCGCATTCGCGAAGAGGAAATCTCCCCTGCCCCCATTTTACCTTTCGCGTTCGCGACGCTGCTTACACGAAGAAGGGCACATCAGAACAGCTGCTGCAGCAAAAATTTCAGACTTTCTAAAAGCAAATCATCTCGTAGCCTATCTGAAACTCACCCGAGCCCTCGAGGCTCCAAACCAAACATGCACACAAGTCTAAAAACATCATATGGATTTGCTCGTGCGATCAAATCGCCAAAATAATACCTAAAACTACGGATTTAGCATCAAAATCAATGAAATTCTCAAGAACACTAAAGTTTACCATTTTCTCAACCGAAGGTCCGAATCACGTCATATAAACTCCGTTTCTCACCAAATTTCACAGAAATGGTTTAGATATTATAACAGACCTGTACCGGACTCCGAAACCAAAATACGGGCCCGGTACCATCAAAGTCTAGCATTAAACACATACTTTAAAACCATTAATTTTTCTGAAAATTCATTTCTCAGGCTATGGATCTCGGAATTCGATTTCGGGCATACGCCCAGATCCCATATTTTACTACGGACCCATCTGGACAGTCGGAACACGGGTCCGGGTCCGGGTCCGTTTACTCAAAACGTTGACCAAAGTCAACTAAAAATCACTTTTAAATTTCAAAAATTATTATTTCTTCTACTTTTCACATAAAGGCTCTCGGAATTACGTTCGGACTGCGCACGCAAATCGAAGAGAATAAATATAAAATTAAAGCTTACGAACGTGGAATAAAGTCCTAAAACACAAGATGACCCTTGGGTCATCACTAACATATCATTCATGCTTGATGTTTATTGAAAACTCTAATCATTGAAGATAACACCAGTAAATAACACCTCACTAAAACCATGATTATTGAATGGGATACGATAATTTCCTCTGGGAAGAATCAAAATGTAGCAATGTGAAACAGAAAGTTTTTTATAAAAAAATGCTTACTGGAAATTTGTTTATTTTGGCGGATTCAAATTCATATGACAAAAAATAAAGAAATCATTTCATAATGATCTGAGAATCATGAGCAAATATGGCTATCCCGTGAGAATTCAGTTACATGATCACGACAAATAATTAAATAAATAAAATTAGGTTATTGCTATATGATGTGTTACGGTATGCTTTAATATAATTAAAGATTGCATCTTTGCGGACCAAAAGAGAGAAAAAAAAGATTGCATCTTTTTATTGACTTTCTCCACATTTTTTTTTTAAAAATGTACCTAAACCATGTTCGTCATATAATTCTTTTATAGAACAATTATTTTTTTCTGTGAAATATTGTTTCTGCCAGGTCAATTTCCTACAGTTGCATGTGACTCTGGATTGGGGTACTAATTTGTTTTGGTGTACCACAAATATATTTCGAGCAATCAAGCATTTGAAATGAGGCTCATCAAAGAAAGATATAAACTTTACTTTTTAAGTTGGTTTAAGAATTGAGATTAATAAAGTTTCTAACATTTTTAATTGTTATATTTTTATCAATTTACGTTGGATGATATTATTCCAAATCTGAAATGTTAACACTGCTTCAGTAATTTTTCTTGAAAATATTTCATTTAGATGATGAAGTTGTAGCTTTCTGTGTTGTAAAATGGTATTGTTTTATATATCCCATCCTTAAAGTGTCATTTTGGTGTTTTTCTTATTAAAATACTTTAGTCAAATGACAATTACTAATAAGAGAAAAAGTCAACGGTTAAAAGTATCGACTTGATTACAAAATCAAACAAAGAGAACAAAAAAATGCTTAGCATCATCTATGGAATTTCTTTAAAGGTTAAAATTTTCTATATTTGTTTGATTTCATATATTTTCCATCACGTGTCTGATATTTGGTTTAGAGGCCTGATTAATTTACGCTTGTGTCGCATAAGTTTTATTCAAAAAAAAGTATTTTATATCAGAATTATTTTTCATTACAAGAATTCGAACTCGAGAACTATAATAAAGATGGAATACATCATTCCATCAACTTTTGGCAATAAATCTCTATAATTGTTAGTACGGAATGATTCTACTCAATAGACATGTAATGCTTTGATGTCCCCTAAAATTAAGAAATTATTTTGACATGCATCATTTCAACACAAACTTTGTTCTTTGTAATATATTTGATGGAGATGGAAATCCCCTCGCGAGGACGACCACTTAAATACTCGTCTTACTTGTGCGGAGTCCGGAATTAAAGTATTGTTTATTTGGACTTAAAGTATAAAGATAAATGAAAAAATTAATTGATTATCAATTTATATACAACGCATGTGTTGAATGCGATATACCTTAACGATATATTTGTCTGTTAAGGTATAGCGCATACAACTCATGCGCTATATTTGAATTTTACTGACCTATCAATAATTGGTGGGTATAGTATATGCATTTATTGCGCTTATAATGAATGCGCTATACCCTCAATTATTGTACCCCGTATTAGTTTTTTTGCTTATTTAGGGAGTTTTATTATTTCGTTAAAAATTCATTCAGGATAGCCTAGTCTTCTGCATCCTTTTTATATTCTTTTACTTATTCCGAAATATTTATTTACTTAACTTTTTTGGAATTTTGTCATAATATCTCAAGAGCGAAAAATTAGGGTTGCATTATATTGGGGGGAGGGGGGAAGGGAGGGGGTGAGGTTGCCGTGGAGAATAACTCAGTACACTATAGTTGTTCTCCAGAATATATTGTCAAGTTGCCATTACAATGGAGTATGATAGATTGGTTTCGTTGTTATGTAAAACAAATGAGTGTAAGAAAACGTTTGGTTAATATTAAAGTAACCGGAAGATACCATATTATGTTACTCCTCAAGGGGTTGCTTGTTATGTTAAGTTTAACATCGAACACGATGAAACTCTGATAGATTTTTTGAGGACCCGGGATGAACACCGGGAACCTCTTGTCATAAAAATATTGGATATGTACGTCAAGTCAGAATGAGTTTGCAATATTGAGGTTCCACAAAATAGGGATAAACCTCATCATCGAGTGGCATTTTTGGAACAGTTATATCCAAACAGGTTCCGTTTGAAAGAGTTTGGTGAGATAAACTTATCTCCACGGGCGAATGAGGAGCGATGACATAAATTTTCCCCAAGTTTACATAACCCACACGTCGAGTGGTAAATTTTTAATTTTCCTTTGTATTACTGTATTTTTTATGCATCATATTTGTACTAATACTCATATATATTCCAAAGGGGGTATCGAACAAATATGAATTTTACAAGTTATGAACCAATGGACAGTTGGAATATGCCCAATTTTGGTGTTTTAGATCATGGTGGTCCATCCGAAATTCATCAGCAACTCAATAATGTGCAACATGGGATAACAATAAATCATGATTTGTAAGTTAAAAGATAAAGTTTATATATAATGTTGGGATGAATTTTAGAAAATCATTATTTTATTGGTTGTGCAGTGAAAACGAGCAACTTGAAGGTCTTGTCCTTACTGCCCGAAGAAGATATACTTAATCAGGATCTGGTAGATACACAGAGTCAGGAAGATGATAGTAATTATGAAAACAATATTGATGAGTCTATAGATGACACACCCTTCCCTGATGAGGGTGATGATGATGAGAATGAGAATGAGCAACCTGATTTGCTTAGGGAGCATGATCCACCAATGAGCATGCTCCATATATGCAGACTCCACCTCCCCTTAGACCCATAGTGTACAAGTCACATGTGCCCTTTCATTCAAGGGATATTCCGTACCTTGATTAGTTGCCCAGTATGCCGAATGTGAATGCCCTCACAAGGGATCTTGATGATATTCGGACAACAATGTACGATGAATCTAGACCAAAGGTGCTGTCAAAGAATATGTTTTTTGCTGATAAAGAGCGCTTAAGTAAGGTAGTGTGAATGTACAACATAAAAGAGTGTTGTGAGATCAAGGTTCATGAGTCATCTCCGGAAGTATACAAGGTTATTTGTTGTAGTTTCAAGGTTGTACACGGATGTTGCGTATTGTATTGTGGGAAAATACATTCGCATCCACACCTGTGATATGGACACACTCAGTGGAAATCATTTTCATGTTGACTTGATTTCTCTTGTCTTGATTTCACACATTGAATCGTCCATAAGGTACAAGATTAAAGAGTGTATAACATCTGTCCACCAGGTATATGGATGTAACATTACGAAAAGAAAGGCATTTCTCGGGAGTAAATGTACGTTTGAGATTGTTTATGATAACTGGGATAAGTCTTTTGCGGCTTTACCCAGGTACATGGCTGCAATGCAACACTTTAACCCCGGGATTGTTGTTGAATGAAAGCTTGAGCGGAGTCTGAGAATATAAGAAATCATATTCATAAATGTATTCTGGGTGTTTAAACCATCCATTGATGGTTTTGTGCATTGTCGGCCGGTATTATCCATAGACGACACTCATGTCTATGGAAAGTATGATATTAAGTTGTTGGTCGTCGTTGCAGTAGATGCTAATGGAAGCATATTTCCCCTCACATTTGCTATTTATGCCAAGAAAGCCAAGAGACTTGGACATTATTTTTCAACCTCTTTGTTGGCCCAAGAAAGGAAATAGTTTGAAGATTGACAAAGGAACCCCGAGATGAACCAGGTCCATCACAGGTGACATAGACCAGCAGAGTTAAAGGCACATGAGATGCACATGCATGAGATAAATGTATTCTGGTAAAATTGAGATATCTTCTGATCGAAAAGATTGCAAAAACGAAATTGGAGAAGGACTCCTTATTCAATAAGAATAGAATCTAAGATAAGGAAGGATTTAGGAGTTGAGTTTGACTAGAACTCTTCCACCAAGGAAGAGTTGCATTAGGATTCTAGTTAATTCCTTATTTACTAACTCCTATAAATTGCAGATTGTTCTTATTGTATATAGACGCACAAAAACAAAAATTTATCAAGAATTGAGAGCAAAATTCGTGAAGAAATTTTGCAAGCAGTTCGAGCCAAATTGGAGAGTGCGAATATGGAGCTACTTGAACCAGCTAGAAGAACCAGTTCCATCTGTTGTCTTTTAGTCTAGTTTATTTGTAGTAGGTGATTACAACATGTACCTTTCAGCTTTATCTAGAAGCAATTGTAATAGGTACTGAGTGTTCAAGTTATAGCTAACTTGAAGTTTGTCACAAATAGCTAGATGCTAGTTTGCCACAAAGGGATTAGAGGTAGTCCTTAGGTTTACAAAAGAGTTTATTTTGTAAATGCTGTTTGGCTCATTGTTGTAGTGAAGTGTTTGGAGAAAATCCTACTGAGTATTAGGTCGTGGGTTTTCACCTTTTGAGCCAAGTGTTTTCCACGTAAAAATCTCTGTGTTCTTTACTTTTCTGCATTTATTATTCCGCAACAGTAGTAGTTGGAACACATAGAAGAACTAGGTCCTTCTATAACTACTTCACGCGAAAATTAGACACCACACAAATCACCCTCTCTCTTGTGTGGTATTGACGTAGATAAATATCAATTGGTATCAGAGCATGTTATACTTGAAGAGGCTAACACCTTAGGAAAATATCAAGATGAGTGCACTACCTGAAAAGAGTAAAGAGAAATCCACCACTAGGCCACCACTATTCAATGCTCACTTGCAGTTGATTGATGGATGCTTCAAATGTGGTAAAAAAGAACCACATGATCAATAACTGTCCTATGTGGAAAGTCAAGTGGAAAAAGGAGAAATCTGAAAGAAGGAATAGAAAGAAGGAACAGGTTCATAACAAGAAGAACTACAACAAAAGGTCATCCAAAGCAATGGTTGCTGAGCGAGCTCTTATAGCAGTTCGGGATCTGAAGATGAACCTGATGAAGAATCCGAGATAAGTTTTCTGTACCTTAAGGATAAAATTAAACTCCTTTCTAAAGATAAACTATTTGAATATGTTGCTAATTTTAATTGATGAATCTAAGAATATAAGTTCTGAAAAAGAACAATTGTCAAAATGGTGTAACTTTTTAATAGCAGAATGCAAAAACCTGGAAATAAATATTTGTAAAACTGAAAAGGAAAATACTGCATTGAAGAACCAGGTTCATGCACTAGATACAAATGTCTTAGAACATAGATATGAAAATATGAAATTGAAGTTAGGAACAGGTAAAGAAATAGCTAGTGACACACAACTCTCACTAGAAAAGGATCTAGGAAAGGTAAAAAATGAGCTTTATAAAAAGGATGAACTGGTAAGAACCCTGAAGGAGGACTTGACTAAGGTTAAGCATGAGCTAGACAGAACTTATAAAAGGAACAGGTTGTCACGACCCCAAATCCTAACAGGTCGTGATGGCGCCTATCGTGGAACTAGGCTAGCCAACCATCACATTTTTACGCATTTGTTCTATTATAACAATTCACAATTCAATAATAAACAACAAACATAGCATAAAATAACTTCTTTAAGTCTTAGCGCCCCAATAATAGTCTAAACAACTCTAAACAAAACCTCCCAAGATTAAAGTCAACATGGTCACGAGCATCTACGAAATAAAACTAACTCCGCTAATGTCTTAAATAAGTCTAGGAATGAAATGCTAAAACTAAATAAGGAAGGGAAATGGAGAAGCTGTGGACGCTGGACAGCTACCTCGAAATCCCGTAAAACTGCAGCTAATGAGCAGAGACAGCTACTACTCCGAGCCGGTACCTGGATCTGTGCACAGAGGCACAGGGAGTAATGATGAGTACGCCAACTCAGTAGTAATGAAAATAAATCACACTCTGAGAAATATGAAACACACAACACAGATACACAAATTCACAAAAACAGTAAAAATACCAAGTCACCATAAAGTATTCATCAAATACATAAGTTCGAAAACAATTTCCAAAAATCCTTTGAAACAAGTATAATTTCAATATATCTCAGTAATTTCAATATATCTCAATTTCCAAAAATAGGTTTCACAACTCAATAGTTGCCTAAATAGGGAATATATTTCCAAAGTTCCAACCTTTGCATTCCAAACCACGTGAAAGGGTGCAGAGTCCGGGGTTTCATACCCTTAGGACATGATTTAAAGACATTACTTACCTCAAACTAGACCGAAAACTATTCCGCAATACGCTTGCCTCTCGAATCAACTCCCGAGTGATCCAGATCTACAAAGTTCAGATTTTTATCATCAAATTATGCTTAAGGAATGAATTCCAATTGAAAAATACCAATTTTAGCTCAAAACCCAAAATTTGCTAAAACCCGACCCCCGGGCCTGCGTCTCCGAACTCAGAAATTATTATACCAAAATTTTCTTCGTCATCTCACGAGTCCGTACATATAAAGAACGCAAAAATCGGAGTTTGTTTGACCCTCAAATCGACTCCTAAAGGTCTCATAATCTCAAGCCCTAACCCCACCTTTTTCTACTGATTTTCATGAATTAAACACTTGGATTATGTTCCTTAATCACCTATAATCGAGTTTTAGGGTCCAAAATACTTATCTCTATGAAGAACACTGATTTTCCCTCTTCAAAATCGCCTCAAAAGCTTCTTCCCGTTCATAAATGGTGTAAAAGTGGGTATTGGTCGCGGAAGGGTTTAATTATATATTGTTCAGTTGTTCCACAGTGCGAACGCGGACCATCACGTGCGTTCGCACAACACTGCTTTTCCTCCCCCTTCGCGATCGCGAACACTCGCACGCGTTCGCACATCATTAACCGTCAGCCCTCCCCCATGCGCCCAACACCCCTGCGCGATCGCACCCTCATGTACGCGACCGCACTGGACCCCTCTGCCCTTCTCTGTGATCGCAGGCCTCTGATGGTGATCGCACAACAAAAAAATGTGCCTGCCTCAATTTAACTCTCCGCGATCGCACAAATTCCTATGCGATCGCAGTGAATAAAGTTTTGTTGTAAAAACACCAGAGAAACAACAAAATGTTTAAGTCCAAAAGAGTCCGTTGGCCACCCGAAATCAATCCTGAGCCCCTCGGGACCCCAACCAAATTTACCAACCCATCATAGATGATCATTCAAACTTAGTTGCACTCTCAAAACACTAAATATAACCTCAAAACACCAAAATCACACCGGATTCAAGCCTAAGAACTTTGAAATTTCTAAAATTCACCAACGATGCCGAAACTATCCAAAACAACTCTGATTGACCTGAAATTTTGCAGACACATCCAAAATGACATTTCGAACCTATTCCAACTTTCGGAATTCCATTCCAGCCCCGATAGCTTATTTTCCACTGCCGACCAGAAATCGCCAAAAACTAACTTTCGCCAATTCAAGCCTAATTCTACACCGGACATCACAAAATTATTCCGGACACACTTCTAAGTCCCACTTCACCTAACGAAGCTATCCGAGCCATAAAATCCACATTCCTAGGTCGTTTACCAATAAGTCAACTCTCAGTTGAATTTTCCAAATATAAGGCCATTTTTAGAGACTAAGTGACTAAACTCTCACTACAACCATTCCGATTTCAAGCCTACCAACTTTAACACATCAATAACAGTATAACCAACCTATGACAAGTCAATAACAATAAAAATGCAGGTTCTACGTAACGACAGATCGGGTCGTTACATTCTCCCCCTCTTAAACAAATGTTCGTCCTCGAACGGGTCTAGAAACATACCTGGAGTCTCAAACAAGTGAGGTTATTTGCTCTTCATCTCCCGCCCGGTCTCCCAAGTAGCCTCCTCCACTGGCTGACCTCTCCACTGCACCTTCACTGATTCTATCTCCTTAGATCTCAACTTTCTGACCTCACGATCCAAAATTACTATTGGCTCTACCTCATATGACATATCACCCTCAATCTGAACTGTGCTAAAGTCTAATGCATGAGACGGGTCACCAACATACTTCCTGAGCATATTCACATGAAATACCGGATGAACACTCGATAGGCTGGGTGGCAAGGCAAGTCTATAAGCCACCTCTCCAACCTTCTGAAGCACCTCAAAAGGACCAATAAACCGAGGACTCGATTTTGCTCTCTTCCCGAACCTCATAACACCCTTCTTAGGTGATACCTTCAGCAGTACCTTATCACCTTCCATAAATGACACATCCCGGATCTTCCGGTCCGCATAACTCTTCTGCCTTGACTGCACCGTACGAAGTCGCTCCTGAATCAACTTCACCTTCTCCAACGCATCCTGAATAAAATCTGTGCCCAATAACTTAGCCTCATCGGGCTCGAACCATCCAACCGGAGATCATACCTCCTACCATATAAATCCTCATACGGGGCCATCTGAATACTGGACTGGTAGCTGTTATTATATGCAAACTCTGCTAGTGGCAGAAACTGATCCCATGAACCACCAAAATCAATAATACAAGCCCGTAACATATCCTCCAAAATCTGAATAGTCCGTTCCGACTGCCCGTCGGTGTGCGGATGAAATGCAATGCTCAACTCTACATCAGTACCCATACCTCTCTGTACGGCCCTCCAAAACTGAGATTTGAACTGAGTACCTTTGTCAGAAATAATAGAAACCGGAAATCCATGCAACCGGACAATCTCCTTAATGTAAATACCATCTAACCGCTCTGGAGTATAAGTAGTGCGGACAGGAATGAAGTGCGCGGACTTGGTCAATCTATCCACAATGACCCAAATAGCGTCAAAACCCTTCGAAGTCCGTGGAAGCCCAGCTACAAAATCCATAGTAATCCGCTCCCACTTCCACTCCGGAATATCTAACCTTTGAAGCAAACCACCTGGTCTCTGGTGCTCATACTTGACCTGCTGGCAGTTGAGACGCCGTGCTACATACTCAACAATGTCTCTCTTCATCTTCCTCCACCAATACTGTTGTCTCAGATCCTGGTACATCTTTGCGACACTCGGATGAATGGAATACCGCGAGCTATGTGCCTCTGCTAATATTAACTCTCGAATCCCATCCACATTGGGCACGCAAATACGGCCCTCCATCCTCATAACTCTGTCATCGCTAATAGTCACGTCCCTGGCATCACCTCGACGAACCCTGTCCTGAAGAACTAACAAGTGTCGGTCATCATACTGGCGAGCTCTAATCTGATCATATAGAGAAGACCGGGAAGCCATGCTAGCTAACACCCGCGGAGGGTCTGACAAATCCAGTCTCACTAACTGACCCGCTAAAGCCTGAACATCAAGGCCTAAAGGTCGCTCTGCTGCTGAAAGGTAAGATAGACTCTCCAAAGTCTCGGCTCTGCGACTCAAGGCATCAGCCACTACATTGGCCTTCCCCGTATGATACACAATAGTGAGGTCATAATCCTTGAGAAGTTCTAACCACCTCCTCTGACGCAAATTCAAGTCATTCTGCCTCAGCAAAAACTGTAAACTACGATGGTCAGTGAAGATCTTACACTGCACCCCATACAAGTAATGCCGCCAAATCTTTAAGGCATGAACAATGGCAGCTAACTCAAGATCGTGCATTGGATAGTTCTTCTCGTGCACCTTCAACTGTCTAGACGCGTAGGCAATCACCCTATCGTCCTGCTTCAATACCGCTCCTAAGCCAACTCTAGAAGCATCACAATAGACTATATAAGAACTCGAACCAGTAGGCAAAACTAGTACCTGAGTTGTGGTCAATGCTGACTTGAGCTTCTGAAAGGTCTACTCACACTCGTCGGACCATCTAAATGGAAGCCCCTTCTAGGTCAATCTAGTCAATGGTGAAGCAATAGAAGAGAATCCCTCCACAAAGCGACGGTAATATCCGGCCAAACCAAGGAAACTCCTAATCTCTATAGCTGAGGACAGTCTGGTCCAACTCTGCACCGCCTAAATCTTCTTCGGATCAACCTGAATACCCTCACTAGACACCACGTGCCCCAAGAAAGCTACTGAACCAAGCCAAAACTCACACTTGGAGAATTTTGCATAAAGCTTCTCCTCCCTCAACCTCTGTAACACAATCCTCAAGTGTTGAGCATGCTCTTCCTGGCTACGAGAATAAACCAGGATGTCATCAATGAACACAATGACGAACGAATCAAAGTAAGGCTGGAACACACTATTCATCAATTGCATGAACGCTGCTGGGGCATTGGTCAGCCTAAATGACATAACCACAAACTCATAATGACCATATCTGGTCCTGCAAGCAGTATTTGGAATGTCAGAATCCCGAATCTTCAACTGATGATACCCAGACCTCAAGTCAATCTTGGAGAACACCTTAGCTCCCTGAAGCTGATCAAATAAGTCATCAATACGAGGCAAAGGATACCGGTTCTTCACCGTAACCTTATTCAGCTGTCTATAATCAATACACATACGCATGGAGCCATCTTTCTTTTTCACAAACAACACTAGTGCACCCCAATGTGACACGCTAGGCCGAATGAACCCCTTATCTAAGAGTTCCTGAAGCTGCTCTTTCAATTCTTTCAACTCCGACGGTTCCATGCGGTAAGGTGGAATAGAGATAGGTTGAGTGTCGGGCACCAAGTCAATACGTAAAATCAAAATCCCTGTCAGGTGGCATGCCTGGCAGGTCTGCAGTGAATACATCTGGAAATCACGGATTACAGGAACAAAATCAACATAAGGAGTCTCACTACTAACATCCCTCACAAAAGCAAGATAAGATTCACAGCCTTTCTCAACCATATGTTGAGCCTTTAAATAAGAAATCACTCTGCTAGGTACATGCTCTATAGACCCTCTCCACTCGACACTCGAAAATTCGGGCATAGCTAAGGTCACGGTCTTAGCGTGACAATCAAGAATCGCATGACATGGGGATAACTAATCCATGCCCAGAATCACATCAAAATTAACTATACTGAGTAACATCAAGTCTACTCGGGTCTCCAGACCCCCAATAGATATAAGACACGACCGATACACACGGTCCACAACAATAGTATCGCCCACCAGAGTCGAAACATGAACAGACGTAACTAAAGACTCACGGGGAATATTCAGAAAATGAGCAAAATACGATGAGACATAAGAGTATGTGGAACCAGGGTCAAATAAAGCCAAAGCATCACTATGAAAAACTAAGATAGTACCTGTAATCACCGCATCTGAGGCTATAGCATCAGGCCTAGCCGGAAGTGCATAAGTACGTGGCTGGCCTCCACCTGCTCGACCTCTCCCTCCAGGGCGGCCTCTAGCTTCCTGACCACCACCCCTAGCTGCCTGAGTAGGTGGTGAAGTGACTGGGGCTGAAGCCGAGGGCTGAACCCTCTGCTGAGATGAACTACTAGGACGACGGGGACACTGCCTCCTCTCATGTCCGAACTCTCCACACTCATAACAACTACCTGGAGCTGGAGATAAAAACTGACGAGAACCCCTGCCACCATGATAACTACCAGACGAACCATGCATAGAAGAACCCTGATAAGATGATGCCCGGGCGAATCTCTGAGCTGGAAGGGCACTAAAAGTTGAACGTCCCTGATGAGAATTACGAGGACCTTGCCCCGAGGATACACCACTGTAAGCTGGGCGAACTGGCTGTGGAGGTCTAAATGGACGACCTCTGTTGTGCTGAAACTGCCCTCTAGAAAGGGCACCACTGAAGCTACTTGATCCCGGAGCCCTCTTGACTTCCCTTTCCTCATGCTCCTGTCTACGAATCGACTCAATGTCCCGAGCAATGTCAACAACCTGCTCAAATGTAGCTCCAGACACTCTCTCTCTGGTCATCAAGATCCGAAGTTAATAAGTAATACCATCTACAAACCTCCTAATCCTCTCCCTATCCGTAGGGACAAACTCAGAAGCATGTCTAGCCAACTCGGAAAACCTTATCTCATACTGAGTAACTGATAACTCTCCTTGGCGCAGCTGCTCAAACTGTCTGCGTTACTCCTCTCTGTGGGACCGAGGAACATACTTCTCCAAAAAGATCGTGGAGAACTGCTGCCATGTGAGTGGTGCTGAACCAACCGGCCTACGCCTTTCCAATGCCTCCCACCAAGTGAAGGCATCACCCGCAAACTAAAATGTAACAAACGAGACCCCACTGGTCTCCAAAATACCCGCAATACGCAATATCCTATGGCATTTATCCAGAAAACCTTGGGCATCCTCACTCACTCTGCCTCTGAAAGTCGGAGGCTTAAGTCTGCTGAACCTCTCCAGCCTACGCTGCTCATCCTCGGGCATAGCTGGAACCACATAGTCCTGAACAGGGGCAACCGGCTGAGCTGGGGCTGCTCCTGGTGCCTGAATACCTCATACAGCCTGCTCAGGTGTCCGGGCAGCTGGAGTCTGATTGCTTCCCCTGGTCTGAGCTGCAGTAGCAGTGGTGGACATAGCAACTACCTGAGCTAAACTGGAACACACCGTCAACACCTGATCCAGGGTCTCCTGAAAACCCGGAATAACAATAGGCATTGCCGGTGCCTGAGCCTGTCCCGCTAGAGAACCATCGGCAGGAACTTGATCCTGAACGATATGGGGATCCTGGGGTACGATCCCGGCTGCTGCGCGGGCTGGTCCCCTACCTCTACCACGGCCCCGACCCCTTGTGGGTCTGGCTGGTGTCTTGTCACCCTGATCAGTATTGCATGTCCTCACCATCTGTGAGAGAATGAAACAATCGTAAGTTTAGATTTCAAGAATCAATAGATTGGCACGAAAGAGTTCAATAAAAATAGAGATGTTTCCTAAGAGTTCTGAAGCCTATCGAAGATAAGTACATACGTCTCCGTACCGATCCGCAAGACTCTACTGAACATGCTCATGACCGTTGAATCCTATGTAACCTAGTGCTCTGATACCAACTTGTCACGACCCCAAATCCTAACAGGTCGTGATGGCGCCTATCGTGGAACTAGGCTAGCCAACCATCACATTTCTACACATTTGTTCTATTATAAAAATTCACAATTCAATAATAAATAGCAAACATAGGATAAAATAACTTCTTTAAGTCTTAGCGCCCCAATAATAGTCTAAACAACTCTAAACAAAACCTCCCAAGACAGGAGTCAACATGGTCACGAGCATCTACGAAATAAAAGTAATTCTGCTAATGTCTTAAATAAGTCTAGGAATGAAATGCTAAAACTAAATAAGGAAGGGAAATGGAGAAGCTGTGGACGCTGGACAGCTACCTCAAAATCCCGTAAAACTGCAGCTAACGAACAGAGACAGCTACTACTTCGAGCCGGTACCTGGATCTGTGCACAGAGGCACATGGAGTAATGATGAGTATGCCAACTTAGTAGTAATGAAAATAAATCACAGTCTGGGATATACGAAACACACAACACAGATACAAAAATTCACAAAAACAGTAAAAACACCAAGTCACCATAAAGTATTCATCAAATACATAAGTTCGAAAACAATTTCCAAAAATCCTTTGAAACAAGTATAATTTCAATATATCTCAGTAAAAATCAGTTTGAAAAACAAAGTGAATCGTAGTCAAAAACTCAGTAAAATTTTAATAAATCTGCCCCTCGGGCCATAATCATTTCTCATAACAATCTCGGTATCAGTCACTCAGTATCAGCCCATCAGGCAACCTCACAGTCACTCAGTATCAACCCATCACCCAACCTCACAGTCACTCAGTATCAGCCCCGCGGGCAACATCAATCAGTAGGTACCTGCGCTCACTGGGGGTGTGTACAGACTCCGGAGGGGCTCCTACAGCCCAAGCGCTATAACAAGCCACATCATGGCATAAATCACTCACAATATAGGCCCGCAGCCTCACTCATATCATAACATCCTCACAATATTGGCACGCAGCCTCACTCAGTCAGACACTCTCAACATGCCCTTCAGTCCATAAATATATCGGGTTCTCGACCCAAAAACAATGTTTCATTTTCAATAAATCGTATCAAAATACTCTGAGTGTCAAAACAACTATCAAGAAAAGACTGAGTGAAAATCATAACATATCAAGTGAGGAATATAGTAAAAACAGCCCCCAAGGGGTAAACAGATCGGCACTAGGCCCCAAACGTGGCTTACAGCCCAAATCATATCAAAATATATCAATACTACTAAGCATAGGCTTAAAAATAGGTTTCCCAACTCAATAGTTGCCTAAATAGGGAATATATTTCCAAAGTTCCAACCTTTGCATTCCAAAACCCGTGAAAAGGTGCAGAGTCCGGGGTTTCATACCCACAGGACAGGATTTAAAGACATTACTTACCTCAAACTAGCCGGAAACTATTCCGTAATACGCTTGCCTCTCGAATCAACTCCCGAGTGCTCCAAATCTACCAAGTTCAGATTTTTATCATAAAATTATGCTTAAGGAATGAATTCCAATTGAAAAATACCAATTTTACCTCAAAACCCGAAATTTGCTAAAACTGTACCCCCGGGCCCGCGTCTCGGAACTCAGAAATTATTATACCAAAATGTTCTTCGTCATCTCACGAGTCAGTACATATAAAGAATGCAAAAATCGGAGTTCGTGTGACCGCTCAAATCGACCCCTAAAGGTCTCATAATTGCAAGCCCTAACCCCACCTTTTTCTGATGTTTTTCATGAATTAAACACTGGGATTATGTTCTTTAATCACCTATAATCGAGTTTTAGGGTCCAAAATACTTACCTCTATGAAGAACACTGATTTTCCCTCTTCACAATCGCCTCAAAAGCTTCTTCCCGTTCAAAAATAGTGTAAAAGTGGGTATTGGTCGCAGAAGGGTTTAATTATATATTGTTCAGTTGTTACACAGTGCGAACGCGGACCATCACATGCGTTCGCACAACACTGCTTTTCCTACCCCTTCGCGACCGCGAACACTCGCACGCGTTCGCACAGCATTAACCGTCAGCCCTCCCCTATGCGCCCAACACCCCTGTGCGATCGCACCCTCATGTACGCGACCGCACTGGACTTCTCTGCCCTTCTCTGCGATTGCAGGCCTCTGATGGAGATCGCACAACAAAAAAATGTGCCTGCCTCAATTTAACTCTCCGCGATCACACAAATTCCTATGTGATCGCAGTGAATAAAGTTTTGCTGTAAAAACACCAGAGAAACAACAAAATGGTTAAGTCCAAAAGAGTCCGTTGGCCACCCGAAATCAATCCCGAGCCCCTTGGGACCCCAACCAAATTTACCAACCCATCATACATGATCATTCAAACTTAGTTGCACTCGCAAAACACTAAATATAACCTCAAAACACCAAAATCACATCGGATTCAAGCCTAAGAACTTTGAAATTTCTAAAATTCACCAACGATGCCGAAACTATCCAAAACAACTCTGATTGACCTGAAATTTTGCAGACACATCCAAAATGCCATTACGAACCTGTTCCTACTTCCGGAATTCTATTCCGACCCCGATAGCCTATTTTCCACTGCCGACCAGAAATCGCCAAAAATTAACTTTCGCCAATTCAAGCCTAATTCTACACCGAACATCACAAAATTATTCCTGACACACTCCTAAGTCCCAATTCACCTATCGAAGCTATCCTAGCCATAAAATCCGCATTCCGAGGTCATTTAACAATACGTCAACTCTCAGTTGACTCTTTCAACTATAAGGCCATTTTTAAAGACTAAGTGACTAAACTCTCACTACAACTATTCCGATTTCAAGCCTACCAACTCTAACACATCAATAACAGTATAACCAACCTATGAGAAGTCAATAACAGTAATTAAAATACAGGTTCTATGTAATGACAGACCGGGTCGTTACACGTCCTCTGATGCACTTTCATGGCTACAAAAACATCATAGTAGCAACAGAAGAGGACTTGGATTTGGGAACTCTACGCTTAAGTGGGATCCCAAAGGCAAGTAACTCACACTCCCTGAGAACAAGATTTACAACACTATGGTGATACTGGTCACTATAAAAGTGAATTCACTACAAAAGAGAAGGCAAGTCAGAAGAACAAAAATTTTGTTCTAGGGAAAAATAGGCTACCAAGTTGGGCTAAAAAGAATGTGATTTATTATTTTGCCTATAGAAAGGGACCCAAACTAGTTTGGGTTCCTAATACTAACCCATGATCTCCTTTTGCAGGTTCAAGTGAAGGGGAGCAACCAAATATGGTACATGGATAGTGGCTGCTCAAAGCACATGACAAGAAGCAAGGACCAATTCCTTTCACTTGAGAACCTCAAATGAGGTAATGTCTCCTTTGGAAATGGGAAGAAATGTGAGATCATTGGGGTTGATAAGGGAATAAGATGATGAAGAGATTGGACTGACAAGAAACTCAAATGATGAAGCCACAATCCATCCTGAAGCAGCATCACAGGAAGGAACAGGTGATGGAACAGGTCCTTCCACCCAAGGCAACGTGATAGGGGAACTGACTAGAGAGGAACCGATCCTCAAACCTCGAGGGAACCTGTCCATGAACCTATTCCTCAGTAACAAAATCAGGAAGGAACATCCAAAGAAATTGACACTCCTATTGCAACATCCATGAAATTGGATATGGATGAACCCGGTTCATCTGTTGATCAGAAGATGTATAGAGGAATGATTAGCTGTTTGTTATATCTCACTGCTAGTAGACCTGACATTGTTTTCAGTGTAGTCCTTTGTGCTGGATTTCAGGAAAATCCAAAAGAGTCTCACTTGACTGCTGTCAAGAGGATCTTGAGATACCTAAAAGGCACCACTAAACTTTATCTATGGTATCCATAAGGTAGTAATTTCAACTTAGTGGGATATGATGATGCTGATTATGCAGCTTTTCTTGTGGATAGAAAGAGCACCTCAGGTATGACACACTTTCTTGGCTCGTGTCTTGTGTCTTGGGCCACCAAAAAGGTAAAATTCTGAGGGCTTATCTACTGTTGAAACTGAGTGTATTGCTGCTGCCTCATGTTGTGCTAAATGTTGTGGATCAAACAACAATTAATGGATTGTGGGATTGATGTTGGTTGTATCCCTATCTTTTGTGAAAACACTAAATGAAATTAGTATGACCAAGAACTCAGTTCATCACAAAAGAACTAAGCACATAGATGTTAGACATCATTTTTAAGGGATAATTATGAGAAGGGATTGATCACTATTGAGTTTTATGCTACTGATAAACACATTGCTGATATCTTTACAAAAGTACTGAGCAGAGAGCATTTTGAAAGGAGCAGGTTACTATTAGGGATGATTAAGATCACCTGATTGAACCAGTTCAGAATGTACATGAAAAAAAAAGAAAAAATGAAAAAATTGGCTAGAAAATTAGGAATTTGTGTAAATAATCAGATTAACAATTACTCAGTCTCATACTGTAAAAAGTATACTCTTAGGCCATGTCTTGATATGACTCACTGATCACTAATGAATTTTTCTTCTATCTCTGCAAATTGAGGCTTGATCAAGACGATTTTGAAATGATGAATCTGGTTCATCGTGCTGGTTCATCTGAAAGGCGAGGTATGTTCTCTACACTCTGCACATTTTGAAATACCAATAATTAAATCATGAGCAGAGTCCTACTCAAGCCCAAAATCTTCTAAAGCCTATCCAGTTGACTTTAAACTAGTTCCGTTTCAACAAGAATCCTCACCAAATTAAAATACCTAGATTCTAGGGAAGCCTTAACCGTATATTCAAAACTAAAATTTCATTCAATCCATCCCGTCCCTTACAGAACCATTCCAAAATTTTCGATGACTCTTTCAAGTCGACGACTGAGGGGGAAGAAACTGGGTCTTTTGATTCTGAACAAGTAACTTATGTACCATAACCTTCTTCTGAGGTCATTTCTGAGGTCGCTGAAAACTTAGAAAATAGGTTCATACTTGTTGGGTCTATGGTAGATGTGGAAATGGATGAGACAATAAGGAGAGGAGGTAAAAATAAATAGAAAAGAAAAAGAGAGTGAGGGAGTACATAGTAATGAGAAGGGTAAAAGGGAAGGAAGTGGTTGATTCTTCACCCACATATGAATCTGTTAGAATGGCTATTTGTGGAGCTGATCCAGAGAAGGAGGAAGAAAGTAGCAAGAACGCAGGGGGAAGTGAATCAGGATAAGTCGCTGAAGGGTTAGTAAATCTAGGAAAGCACACAGATGAACCTGGTTCATCTACTAAGGAAACACTGGTGGATATGCTGAAAACGTTAGGAGATAGTTACAATCCAAAGATAAAGCTCAAACTTCCGAGACAGCAAGAGCAAACAATAAAAGAAAAGCTGCTCCGTTTGAGACTTTTGATATTTATCTTCCAAGATGAAGAACTACAAGAAGAAAGTTAAAGCAAAGTGAGGACGAGTTAAAGAGATCTTTAGAGGAGAGTAAGCAGAAAAGAGTGAAAAAAGGGAAAGAAAATGTTGTTGAGCCTATTGAGGCTGTTGAAGTGGATGAGATGGACCTGGTCCATCAAAGTGAAAAAGTTGCAGAGGTAGAGGTTCAGACCCCTAGGCTCAAGAAAGCCAAGACTTGCTCAAAGAAGTCTTCATCTGTTTCTAAGTCTGCTGAACCATCTACCTTGGCTAAACGAACCAGGTCTGCAGTTCTTCCAAGCCTTAATTTCTTAAGCCTGCCTAGAACTTTCAGTGACCCAGATTCGGGATTTTTTTGTTTGTTTGTTGCTCATGTTTTAACTGTTTTTATTTCATATTGTGGATTGTGGCAGAATCATGTTCTCTCTATCAATGAAGTTTGCTTCTTTTGTTCTTATTCACTGTCTATATTTCTTTGATAGTATTAATTCTTAGTTGATTATTGATGATTAATCCCTGATTGCATATGCAGTTTCCCAAATGGCCATGAGTAAGTGTTAAAAATCTGGGATTCACATAATTTGTTTTGCAACTTTTCGATGATGCCAAAAGGGGGAAGATATGTTGTGCTCTGAACATGTGATATTTATGACCTAATGAACCTGGTTCTTTATGATAAATGCTTAATACTCTTATATATGTCAATGTTAAACTAAGCTGAAACAGGCCTGAAGCACAAAGTTTGTCATCATCAAAAAGGGGGAATTCGTTGGCCCAAGAAAGGAAATAGTTTAGAAGATTGACAAAGGAACTCCGAGATGAACCAAGTCCATCACATGTGACATAGACCAACAGAGTTAAAGGCACATGAGATGCACATGCATGAGATAAATGTATTCTGGTAAAATTGAGATATCTTCTGATCGAAAAGATTGCAAAAATGAAATTGGAGAAGGACTCCTTATTCGATAAGAATAGAATCTATGATAAGGAAGGATTTAGGAGTTGAGTTTGACTAGAACTCTTCCACCAAGGAAGAGTTGCATTAGGAGTCTAGTTAATTTCTTATCTACTAACTCCTATAAATTGCAGATTGTTCTTACTGTATATAGACGCACAAAAACAGAAATTAATCAAGAATTGAGAGAAAAATTTGTGAAGAAATTTTGCAAGCAGTTCGAGCCAAATTGGAGAGTGCGAATATGGAGCTATTTGAACCAGCTAGAAGAACCAGTTTCATCTGTTGTCTTTTAGTCTAGTTTATTTGTAGTAGGTGATTACAACGTGTACCTTTCAATTTATCTAGAAGCAATTGTAATAGGTACCGCGTGTTCAAGTTATAGCTAACTTGAAGTTTGTCGCAAATAGCTAGAGGCTAGTTTGCCACAAAGGGATTAGAGGTATTCCTTAGGTTTACAAAAGAGTTTATTTTGTAAATGTTGTTTGGCTCATTGTTGTAGTGAAGTGTTTGGAGAAAATCCTACTGAATAGTAGGTCGTAGTTTTTCACCTTTTGAGCCAGGTGTTTTCCAAGTAAAAATCTCTGTGTTCTTTACTTTTCTGTATTTATTAATCCGCAACAGTAGTAATTGGAACACATAGAAGAATCAGGGCCTTCTATAACTACTTCACGTGAAAATTGGACACCACACAAATCACCCTCCTCTTGTGTGGTATTGACGTAGATAACATCACTCTTGAAGGAGCACGTTGTCAGACAACGTTCAGGTATTTGTCTAATATCTGATCGACATGGCGGTATTTTAAGTTCTGTACATAATTTGCATGCATGACAGGAACGATATGCCTACCACCGTTACTGTGTTAGGAACTTAAAGGCCAACTTCTAGAGGGCTCATCCGAACAAGAGCTTACATGATTTAATGTGGATGGCTGCAACAGATCATCAAGAGTATAAAGTCAGGAGGCGAATGGACTTGACTAGGCAGGAAGATGCATAAGTGTACCGTTGGTTGATGCGACATGAGCTTGACGAGTGGGATTTGCATAACGATGGTGGTAGAAGATGGATAATTTTGACTACAAATGTGTCAGAGACTTTCAACGGGTTGTTGATGTCTGCTTGTGGAATGCTTGTCACTACCATGGTGCGAATGTCATTCAAGTAGATGGTGGAGAGGTTTGTTAAAAGATCCATAAGTGTATCTTCATTGATGGAAATGGATGTTGAATTTATGTCACAACCGATGAAACGATTTGAGAAATATAGGAAGCGAGCACAGTGGCATACATTTTTGCAGTATTACAACGTGCTAAATAATTTTGAAGTTCGCACAGGTCTGCATTAAAAACTGTGGTAATAATACCCACGCCATAAATAATTCTAGAAGATTATGTTCGTGTGGGAAATGGTCGATCTATCACTTTCCATGCTCACATGCCATGAAGTGCTTTCAACAAACGGGTTTTGCGGCGACGAGGTACGTTGCTAAAGAATATAGTGTTGCTGCATACGTAAACACCTATAGTGGCCACCTCCAACCCATGGGTGCTGAGAATTATTGGCTGCCGGAACCATTTGAAATGGTGTGTAACAAGGATTATGTGCGTCAATGGTAAGTGCAACAAAGAAAGCGGATACGGAACCAAATGGATGTTGGTGATGCCGTTTATGCGCGTAAATGTGGCATATGTTCCCAAATAGGACACGATCACGGTAACTAACCTTCGGTTGGTTTAGGAAGTGGTGGTAATTCAGCTCCTGATGGTAGTTCATCCAATATGCTCAATTATCAAGGATAAACTTAGACGTTTGTGGTAGTACTTTGGTTGTACTAAATATCTGTAAAGGTTCAGTTTGCAATAGGTTTATGTTTCCAATAGGGTTATGAAATAAAATTATGTTTCCAATAGGGTTAAATCTAATTGACATTTAGCATTGAAGATTCAATACAACACTTTAAAATATTACCCAAGAAATAAATAACAATTTTCATTCGCCGTTATCGTCATTGCCTGACACTATTTCATTGTCGTTGTCTTCATCTTCTTCGTCAACACCTTATACGCATCCGTCAGGACCGAGGGCATCATAATCTAGGCCCTAGTTGACACACATTTCTCGTATTTCATCGCTATCATCAATAAGACCACTTGCTTGATTTCTACAACAATATGGGACTCCTGCGTCCAACGTCTGCGGTAGAAACTTAGGTAGCCCCTCCCACTAGACAACTGTTGGAATAACACGATAATCAATGTCTCTATTCAATTTTTCATACTGATCCTCCGTTCCTTGCAGGTAGTTAAGATCATCCAGTAACGGCTAGTGCCTTTTCCATCTCTAAAATCTCCTTCATCAAATGACGAATCACTTCTGATTCATCTTTTTGTGTGGTTTTTTTTGGAAGGTTGATAACAGTGCTTGTGGTACAACTAGCCCATGCCAGTGGCTAAGGAGTTCATAAAAATCCAAAAAATCGAACCAAACTGACCAAACAAACCGGTATATTTTAGGTTTGGTTTAGTTTTGGTTTTGAATTATTAAAACCGATCAAATTTGGTTTGGTTTTGATTTTAATCAAAAAATAGCCAAAACAAATCAAACCAAACCGACTATAGAAGTAGCTATTTAAATTTGTTATTACACCTATATATATGTATATTTTTATATAAAGTTTCTAAATTTTTATGGTACATATTAGTCGTTTGTATTTTTAGTATAATTATTCGCTATTATATTAATCTAATTCTTTGCTTTCACATTCTAGTTTGGTTGGTATTTTTCTTTTCCTAAGTACAAGAATTTATTTCAATTTTTTATTGAGTAATTAAATTATTCATCACTATTTGATTCAATTATCATCAATATATCTTGATAAATGATATATTTCTCAAAGTTCAATTGGTTTGATAGTGTTAAGTTGAACGTAATTGCGGGAATATGTGTTTGGTAGTGTATGTCTCATATTTAAGAAAATAATCGATAAAAACCGTCAAAAATCGTATTGATAAAAACCAACTTAACTGGTTTGGTTTTGTTCCAATATTTGAAAAATCAACTTAGTTGGTTTGGTTTCTTTTTAGGGAAACATCGATCCAAACCGAACCATGAACACCCCTGCCAGTGGCATAGTACTTCATAATCACACATTTTTAGCAAAAAGAAGCACATTGTAGTTTTCCCCCAAATTCGCATACCTTTGGGCTTTGTAGAATGCGCCTCTCCCTTAATAATGTGCCCTGCAACGTTGAGATCAGTGTGTATATTGATAGGCTTATTTTCCATGGAAAATATAACACCATACCACTTGTCATCAACCAAATTGGTATAGCAATCGAGCATAGTTTTTCAAGGTAGGGATCTATAGTGTTATGACGTGTTCCATGTGGATCTGTTGAACTACCTACACCTTTTTGCCTATTCTTAAAAAACTTATTAAATAATAGTGGCATTCCTGAAATGGATGTTGTAATGGTTCTTGAAATGGTTTTTGAATACTGGAATGTTGGTTCAACTTAAGAAGAACTAAATTGCACGAACATGTATGTTAAACGTAGCGCATCACCAATATGCGTTATGGTCATGTCGACCTGAAAAAGTCGTCGACCTGAAAAGATGCACCCACTTGTACCCTAAAGAATAATTAGCACGCGAAACGTAACACATTACTAATATGTGTTATGTGTATTGTCATGTCGGCCTGAAAAAGTTGCACTGACTTATACTGTAAAGAATCATTAGCATGTGAAATGTAGCGCATCGCCAATATGCGTTATGTGTATTGTCATGTCTACTTGAAAAAGTTGTCGACCTGAAAAAGTTGCACCGACTTGTACCGTAAATAATCATTAATACTCAAAACATAGTGCATCGCCAATATGCGTTATGTAACCTAAAGTCACTCTTAGCTGCCTATGAAAACCTCGCGCATTTTGCATTATTATTTGTGGTGTAACCAAATGAAGAAAACAACTTTCCATTAGTTTTTTATTTTCGAGTTGTAGACATCGAAATTTTAAAGAATAAAGTTAAATCCCAAATTTAAGATACTACATGACTTTTGATATCATAGGAGTCTATAAGAGTTTCTTGAAGGTTACTCTACCCTAAACCCTAACGCATACCTATAAAAGGGGGTCACATATTCTCGTTGAAGAGGTATCTCAAAAAATGGAGATCATCTCAAAAATCCTATAAACTCACGGGATATTTCGAAAATTCTTGATAATCAAACAATTCAAAAAGATTCACAACATACTTCATGGATATAAAATAAATTCATGAAAGCCCGCATCATCCTACATTCGAGAAATATGCTACTTCAGCCCTCGAATCGCGGAGATAATCAGGAGAAAAGAATCAAGGGGACAAACAGAATTGTACCCGTATCATTTTATCAATAAAATTATGTTTCTTCATATTTATATTGTGGTTGTAATTTATTTTTGTACCACATAAAATTTGTTGCAAACACGAGCAATACGCCATATGTGGACGCAATGACGTACCAAGGAGTTACTGTAGCAAACGTGCGACTTTGAAGCCATGTTGGTCAAATTACAATCTAGGATGCATACGTTGGATGTGTAAACAAGTTGTAAGTTATTATTATTGAAAGTTATGTTGGTTAATAGATTTTTTATAACATGTTAATTAATAGTCTTTTGTTATCATCCCCATTTGTACGACGAAAATTAATGTGGTTTTGAAGAATGATTTGATGAACCCTTCTAATAATACTACAAATCATGTTTGCTAAACATTTAGAATCTGACCGGTGAGTACGAACTCCAGATCTTGAAACTGCAAGAACAACTTGCGGCAGTGAAGAAGAAACTGAAAGAGGCAGAAGAAGAAAATAATCAGTTGGAAGAAAAATTTCAGTAGTAGGCGATAATGACTAAACAAACACATGGGTGCGTTAATTGTAGTTTTTTTATTTTTATGTTGTGCGCGCCATATATTATCTTTAATTTCTAACGAATTTGAATTTATGTTAAGCTAACTTATTGTTCTGTGTTCTAGTGTTAAACTAATAAATAATCCGAAAAATTATAATGGATGCACAAATTAGGTAATACATCAATAATTTTACTATTATATATTTAATGTCATCTATACAACTTAGAATACATATCAATGAGTCCCACAACATGTATGCTTTTAAGCATTGGCCGGTATGAGGTGCATCCCATCCCACCCTGATACGTTATCAGGATCTTCCTCATCACGCTGCCCCTGCGGCCATACCTCTGGTCCCAATCTCTATCTGGGACTCTAGCCAAGCCAAGTATGTCTGGTCGACCTTGCGGCGATCATCCCGCTGGTAATGTGTGTAATGCCAAGTGGGTGGAATAGCTACAAGAGGCTTCGACCAAGCTGTCGAAGGACTCGCTCGGTGGCATGATGCTCGACTATATCGAGACATATAAGTGGGAGAGAAGACATCCACATAGCTCGAACGCGGAAGCAATAATCTGGCACTCCAGTTATAAGCGCGCGATGTGTGTCCTCCATATGAATTATTTATTAAACACAAGAATCGTGAGTAAGTGCAAGACTTATCAAGATAGGCCAAGTAAACTTAAGTATATATGTACCTGAGCGCATTCAAGTAAATCCAAGAAATCCATGTAATAAGGGAGATGATGTCGAGCCTCGACCTCGTGGGCGTGGCCTCGCCTATCTACGCACTGGCTAGTGGGAGAAACGGTGGAGGTGGTGCATGTGGAGATATCGGCGGCAGAGGTGACTGGAACTGCAGGAACTGCCCCCAGGCCCAAACCTAATATTGATTGTGGACGTAAAATTTAAGTCATTATTTACTATCTCTGTTATGATCATGAAAAGATTGACAATGTTTTCACCTGCAACACCGGTATAAAACCGGCAACGTCTCTGACGGTGCCTATGGACGAACGGCACAACTGCCTATAAAGATAAGCTAGAACAGCTCCACCCCAGTTGTAACCATGTAACTCATTTAGCCGCTCCAGATGAAGTAGAAATTGCAAACTGATTATGTTTCTCGAAGTGTTCGGGAACAGAATACCACCAAACATCATAAGCAGCAACTACCTCGTTTGCCGGTCAATATCCGCTGGAGGTGAGTCATCAGTAAACTCCGCATGCAGCGCCACCAGATGCTGCCTACCGGGCGCCAGCTGCAATCGACTGGCACCACTCAACGCAGTTGGCTCCGCAGGCTAGACACCGCTGAGCCTCTACAACATATGAAGGTAGTCCTCTCCCGTATAGTCCCTAAGAGAATGTGGCTAAGCTACAAGCATACCATCAACGGGCAACCCGAAAAGAACCTCCACGTCTTCTAGCGTGATGGTAGCCTCGTCGATGGGTAGATAAAACGTGTGCTTCTCCGGCCGCAACCGCTCTATCATAACTGTGATCAGGGCCCAATCGAACTGCAACCGGGTATAATCCAGTAAAGCCCCGTCCGCTGAAGCGTCTAACTGTAGGGGGATGTAGTGGGTGGTCCTTAATAAACTCCCAAAGATCGTCTATACGTCTGGGGTGGACGGTATAGGACAGACAATGTCCATACCAGATGTGTGAAGACATATGGTTTCCCTGGAATAGTAGCTCTCGAGATGCAGGTCCAGGATGCACAGGGGAAATCTCCATGACGATGTTTGTAAATTGAACAATATTAATTAAAGTATTTTTCTGTTTAATCGTTTAGCATCTTTAAATATTGCAATATTTTTTATATTAATATTAATCGATAAATTTTCTATATTATTCTTAGGTTGATGCATTTTCTATATTATTATTTTATATGTTAGTTTCTTCATTTTTTACTGAAATTCGGCAGGGTTTTGTTTGAACTATCATATTTTGTTTCAACTATTTTGGGGTTAGAAGAGAATTAAATATTTAATTTTCATAACTAATCATGTTATATTTAATAATTCTTCATATAAAAATACTCACGTTGAATTTTTTTTCTTTCTATATTATTGTTTTATATGTTAGTGTCTTACATTATTTGACTCAAATTGGGAGGGTATTGTTTAAACTATCATCTTTTTTTCAGATATTTTTGGGGTCATAAGAGAATTAAATATTAAATTTTCATAACTAATCAATATATATTTAATTATTATTCATATAAAATATACTACCAACTTAATAGTAAATAATATTGAATTTATTTCATTCGTAACGATTTGTTTGTTAATTGTCATATTTTGTCCAAATTTTCCGGCAGCGTCTCATTGTAATGTCAACTTATTTTTTAAATTCATATCTAATATTTGATAATTATCTACTAATATATTAAATTCATAATTGAAACTCTAACCGAGTTAGTTAATGAGGGCACGAGATTTTTTTTTAGTACAGAACCTTAAAGAGTATTAAAGTCACACTACTCTAAATGGCCATAAACAAAGTCAATTACCATGTATTAAATTTTATTATCAGTTTTACTAAAGGGAGCTACATAATAATTAAAGGTACAAGATATCACTAAAGGGCACTAATAACAATAAAGTCACATGTTATTATACGTACAACACTAAAGTCACATATAACTCTAACTATTCAATAAAATAACAATAAATAATTTTCATCATTTTTTAGCACTCAAATAAACTAATCCGGATGTAAAAGAAAAATTATTATATCACAAATCGATCACAAAAAGCATACAATATAGTAAAAACAACTAATTAGTACTGTATATACATGAGTTTTACTAAAAAGTGAGTCGGAATACTTCAATTTAGAGTTTTTTGAATTGTGAAAATTTGATGATTTGACCACCGAAACGAGTAGTAGAATAGATTCACTACACGACAACGCCTTGGATCCGGTGTTAGCTCGCTAAAATACAGAGAAGGACATGATTTTTCTTTGGGGGGGGGGGGGGGGGGGGGGTATGTGTTATACCTACCTGTCTTTTCAACTTCAGATATAAAACATCTCGTATATTATACTTATATTTTGACCGCTATTTTAAAATTCAAATATAACACATGTATGACATGCGCTAGACATTAACAGACAAATATGTCGTTAAGGTATAGCGCATCTAACCCATGCGTCACATATAAATTGGTTATCGGTTAGTTTTTTTTTTGTGTGTTTTAAGTCCAAATAAACAATACTTTGGTTCCTGCGACATATTTATTTTGTACAAATGTGCACGTACAACAAGGATGATATGTAAATTATTAGTATATAACTTCCGTTTCAAGTTATTTTTCACCGATATATTGAAACATCAGAGCTACTGTCACTATCCATCAGAATTCCTTTTTATTTTTTGTTTTAAGTTACTGATAGATAGTAGCATTTTGCGTTAAATTTTGGAATAACTTGAAATAATTTGGAAAAAATGGTGATATGTGTGTGTGTTGAGGAGCTTTATTTTTGTAAGAAAAAATGAGTAGATAATATTGACTAAGAACAAGAAGGAAAGAAGAACAATTTATCAAAAATACTGTGTCGTGGCAAGCCACTGCCTTGAAAGCGATTTCGGCCCGACTAGGTGCAAACCGTTAAGGCCGGTCGCTACCCAAGGTTCCACAGCACCTCCAAATACGTGCACTCGTGGCTGGAAGTTTAGAATTTGCACAAAACAATTGCCCAGAAAGAAGAGAAGATGAAGGTATTTTCTGTAGTTGTTACAAATATTAAAAATATTGTAGGACGGAAGTGATGATAAGCAAGATGAATTCTTGGTTAAGAATTGAGTGAGTATGATGGTTAATCCATAACCTATTTATAGGTTGATATTTTATACGTCAATACCACACAAGAGGGAGGGGTGGTGATTTGTGTGGTGTCCAATTTTCGAGTGCAGTCTCTATAGAAGAACCTGGTTCTTCTATGTGTTCCAACTCGTACTGTTGCGGAATAATAAATGCAGAAAAGTAAAGAACACAGAGATTTTTTACGTCGAAAATACCCGGCTCAAAAGGTGAAAAAACCACGACCTACAACTCAGTAGGATTTTCCCAAACGCTTCACTACAACTCTGAGCCAAACAACATTTACAAAATAAACTCTTTTGTAAACCTATGGACTAACTCTTATCCCTTTGTAGCAAACTAGCCTCTAGCTAATTGTGACAAACTTCAAGTTAACTCTAACTTGATCAATGTGTGAAAGATACAATATTTAATCACCTACTACAAACCAACTAGACTCAAAAGATAACAGATGGAACTGGTTCTTCTAGCTGGTTCAAGTAGCTTTTGTGTCGCATAAGGAATCTGCTTGCAAAATTGCTTTGGTAATTTTGCTTTCAGTTCTTGTTTCACTATATGTCTTTGTGCGATTAATTCTTCAGCAGGAGTGCTTCAATAATTTATAGAATCAGTAGTTGAGATGTTGTTGTTTAGTTCTAGTGCAAATCTTCCTTGGTGGAAGAGTTTGTGTTCATCTCAACTTCCTCGATTGTTTCTGTCGTTGCTGAATTCAAACTCTTTCTTCTTATCACTTTGCAACCTTTTCGCTTTAGGAGACAACCTCTTAGTTCATAGATAATTCACAGATCATGTTTATCTCCTGTGCATATACGCTTCTTGTGCCAATGGGTCTATTTGATAATGTTTGCCCTGATGGACCTAGTTCAACTGGGTAGGCATTTGTCAATCTTCAAAACCATGCAATGACTTGGTTCAACAGCTTCCCCCTTTTTGATGATGACAAACTCTGTGCTCAACCCTGTACATACTTCAGTCCAACATAGACACTTTGTAAAAAATTTAAGCATTTATCATAGAGGGACCAGGTTCATTAGGTTATAAAATGTCACATAAATCTTTGAAGCACATATCTTCCCCCTTTTGGCATCATCGAAAAGTTACAAAATGATAAACTTACCAGAGTTATTAAGAATTACTCATGGCCATTGAGGCAACTGTAGGTCCAAAGCATGATTAATCATCAAAAGAAACAAATCAAATGTAAGCTATTTAAGAAACTGGGACAAAATCAATAACCAAAAAGCAAATTCATTGATTAGATCATAGATCAAGCACCATACACAAAATGAATTAAAGACAGTCGCAACCATGAGCAAAAAAACATAACAAGATAAAATCCCAAACTGGGCATTGAAGGGGTTTTTGTGGCACAGGACTCCTAAGGCTGGGAAGGGGCAGATGAGGTTGTGGCCTTGGCTTGAAGAAGAGAGAGCATTTGTTGAAGAACACCCTCATTCTTCTCCTTCTCTTTGGCTAATTTAGTTCTGAGAGCATCCGACTCGTCTTCAACCTCAATAAGGTGAGATTTCAATCGAAGGATCTCCACATCCTTTATCTCACCTTCCTGCACAAGTGACCTGACCTTGCTGTTAACAGGCATTTTCCTAGATGAACCAGGTTCATCCTCAAGAACATTTATAATGTAGTCACAGGTCAGCATTGTATTCTTCCCAAAGTAGTCCTTAGCAGTAGCCATCTCAGCTTTCTTCACAGGAACCTTGAAGTGGGCAAGCACAACAGGCAGAATAAATCCATAAGGTATAGCGTGTGCCTTGGTTCCATTCACAACTCTGTCCAAGAGATGGATGATGAAAGCAGGCCAACTGATCTGCTTACCCCTGTACAAGCATTCCATAAGCGTGAGGTCCATATAGCTGGCAATGTGCCTTCGTTCTTGTCTTGGCAGCAGAAACTTGATCACAAACTCAAAGAATAGTTTGTGCTGAGATCGCATCTCACTCTTGAAAACTGCCCTGGGCTCAGGTTCTTGATCATTTTCACAGAAAAACCTGGTGATGTTGAGAGCTGAGGACATGCCATCCAGATTAGGCCATCTTTGCCTTGTATAGTCATCATAACCCTCAGCAGGGATATTCAGTATCTCCCCCAACTACTTTGCATCAAAAGAGATTTCAACTCCATGAACCCTGGTAGTTATCCTGTCATCCTTGACAACTACGTTGGCCATAAATTCAACCAACTTATTTCTATCCAGCCTTCCTTTCAGGTGAAGAACCATGTCCTTCCACCCTTACACGTCTAGAGTACCCATCAGGAAAATCATTCCTGATTCCTCAAGGTCTCTAACCATCTTTCCCTTTAAGATAGTACGCTTGCCAAACATGGTGAGCTTATCAGTCTCTTCACCAGACTCTTCCTCTTCTCCTCCACTCAATTCCTCATCATCAGTAATCTTAACTTTCCTTGACTCAGATCTGGTCCTCTTTGCAATGGTTGAGGGTGTGGCAGACACAGAAGTTGACTTCTTGGAAGAAGCCTTAGCTTTCTTGGGTTTAGGTGTCTCAACCACAACTGGAGCAGGCTGCTCCTCATGATGAACCAGGTCCATCGCATCATCATCAATAGTAACTGCCTCAATAGGCTCTCCCACTTTTGCCTTTCCCTTGGCAGCCTTCTTCTTTTTTCTCTCTCTCAAAGCTCTTTCCAATTCTTCCTCTCCTTGCCAGACAACACTTCTTGTAGCTCGAATCTTTGGGGAATGAGCATCAGCAAATAATGAATCTTTCCTCTTCTTTGGTGGAACTGGGGTAGGAACCTGCTTGGACTTAGGAGTTTTTTTCTTTTTGGGATTATAGGACTCCCCCAACTTCCTCAGCATCTCAGCCAGCATCTCCTTAATAGATGAACCAGGTTCATCTACTGATTGTTGTAGGCTCTCCAGTCCTGCTGCTGCTTCCCTAGAAATGCTTCCCCCTAAAGTTATGACTCCTTCTTCATTAATCACAGGAGCGGTGCCATAAATAGCCAGAGTGGCACCGTCCTTCCCAGATCCCCTTACTGAGCTCCCTTATCCCTCTATCTCAAGGTTTATATTTTTACCAGGTTTTATCCGCCTATCTAGCACCTCAACATCCACAATCGACCTAACCAAAACAAATTTGTTCTCAGTCATACCAGTTGCAGACCCAATCTCAAGATTTCCCTTTTCAGTTTCAGATGAACCTGGTGCTTCATCCTCATTAGCGGATTTGAAGGATTCACTAGAGGATTCAGAATCTTGGACCTTGCTATCTTGAAGTATTTCTTCCAAGAATTTGGCACAAGAACCAGAAGCAACTGATTTCCTGGCCAAAACTTTCACTCTACGTGCCTTGGGGGCTGGAGTAGGTTCAAGAACTGGAGGGTTTTTGGGGGTTTGAAGATCTGGCTGGAGAATGTGAACTGTATGCTGATGGAGAATTAGATTTAGAATCACCGTCCTCATAATCATGGGTGGAGAAGGAAGATGAAACAGCTAGTTGTGAAGATATTTTTATGAAGAATTTGGAAGAGAAGAAGGTTGATCAGTTTTGGTTTGAGAGGAATGAATAACTCAGTTCGACGGTTATACTTTTGAAGAGGGGAGGTAATGATGGCCTTTTAAAGGTGTGGTTATTAATTGTACAACGGGCAGATGTATTAGTCAAGTGGGAGTCTAATCGTTGTAGGAGTGTCATTGATTAGACGGTTAGGAATCCCTAAATCTAGGCTAATTAAGATACGATGGGACTTCTTGAAACTGGTTCATTTTAGGATAAGTACAGAGAATTGGAAATGAACCAAATATAGATAGAGTCCTGCTCATGTGTGACTATAATTAATTCAAGAAGTGTATGGAGATGAGCACGTACCTTGTCAGTCAGATGAACCAGCAGCGATGAACCAGGTTCATCGTGTTATAGTCTTTAATATGCCTCAATTTACAAATATAGAAAAACATCATTAGCAAACAGGGAATCATATTAATACATGACAAGATAGTATGGCAATAAAGTCATGATACTGAGCAATGATTAGTCTGGTTAATTATCTATTTTAGTGTTTCTAGCCAAAAAACAAATTCAATTTTTCATTTTTGTTTTTCAATTAGGTGATCTTAATCATCCCTAATTCAAGATGGTTTCTCTCAAAATGCTCTCTACTCAGTGCTTTAGTAAAGATGTCTGCAATTTGCTTGTCAGTAGCACAAAATTCAATTGAGATCATTCCTTTTTCATAGTTATCACTTAGGAAATGGTGCCTAACATGTATGTGCTTAATTGTTTTATGATGAACCGGGTTCTTTGTCATATTAATTGCACTAGTGTTGTCACAGAAAATAGGAATGCATCGAACCTCTATACCAAAGTCCATGAGTTGTTGCTTGATCCATAGCAACTGAGCACAGCATGAGGCTGCATCCACATATTCAGCCTCAGCAGTAGACAAGGCTACTGAATTTTGTTTCTTGGTGGCCCGAGACACAAGGCAAGAGCTCAAAAAGTGAGCCATGCCTGAAGTACTTTTCCTGTCAACCAGGAA
>ML247352.1:0-16281 GCA_005239495.1 Nicotiana undulata | reverse complement strand
GTGCCTTTCAGATATCTCAGAATTCTCTTCACTGCAGTTAGATGGGACTCCTTTGGATTTTCCTGAAACCTAGCACACAGTCCTACACTGAACACAATATCAGATCTGCTGGCAGTGAGATATAATAAAGACCCAATCATCCCTCTGTATAGCTTCTGATCAATGGATGAACTAGGTTCATCCATATCTAATTTTGTGGCTAAGGCTATGGGGGTGTCAATTTCCTTTGAGTCTTCCATTTTAAATCTTTTGAGCAATTCCTTCACATATCTTTGTTGATGGATCATTGTTCCATTTGAGTTTTGCTTGATTTGCAAGCCTAAGAAGAAGTTTAGCTCACCCATCATATACATCTCAAACTCACTCCCCATAAGTTTAGCAAATTCCTTACTCAATTTTTCAGAGGTTGCCCCAAATATGATATCATCCACATATATTTGCACAACCAGAAGATCCTTACCTTTTTCCTTTAAGAACAAGGTACTGTCAATTTTACCTCGTTTGTATCCATGTTCTAGCAGGAATTTTGATAGCCGCTCATACCATGCTCTTGGTGCTTGTTTGAGTCCATACAAAGCCTTGTCAAGTTTGTATACATGGTCAGGTGACTCCTTGCTTTCAAAACCTGGAGGCTGTTTGACAAATACTTCTTCCTTTAGATAGCCATTGAGGAAAGCACTCTTTACATCCATCTGATGGAGAGTGAATTCCATGTGTGCAGCAAATGCTATAAGAAGTCTGATTGCCTCCAATCTTGCCACAGGAGCAAAGGTCTCATCATAGTCAATTCCCTCTTCTTGACTATATCCTTGGACAACCAGTCTGGCCTTGTTTCTTGTAATAGTTCCATCCTCATCGAGTTTGTTCCTGAAGACCCACTTGGTGCCAATTACTGATATGTATAGTGGTCTTGGTACCAAGTGCCATACTTGACTTTTTTCAAATTGATTCAGCTCTTCTTGCATGGCATTTTACCCAGTCAGCATCCTGTAGGGCTTCACCAATGCTCTTTGGTTCAATCAAGGATAGAAAGGCATCAAACGCACACAGATTTTTCTAAGAGGATCTTGTTTTGATTCCAGATGTCAAATTTGTTATGATGTTCTCAAGAGGGTGAGAACTCTGATATCTGTGTGGTTTGAGAACCAATTGTTCACTTCTAGATGATCCCATGATGTCTTGTTGTTGTGGAACAGGATTAGGGCCAAGGTCCAGATTACTTTGCTGTTGAGTTCCCCCTGACATGTTGCTCGGGGTGGTTGGACCTGGTCCATCACCTGCTCCATCCTCCATAATTGCTTCAATTTGTTCACTGCTTCTGACCAGTCCAAGCTCCTCATCTTCTGGTTCCTGTATCTCATAAAGAGTGTTAGTTTCATCAAAAACAACATGTACACTCTCTTCTACACACATAGTTCTTTTTATTATAAACTTTATAAGCTTTGCTATGTGATGAATATCCCAATAATACTCCCTCGTCACATCTGGGATCAAATTTACCATGGAATCTTTGCCATTGTTGTGCACAAAGCACTTGCATCCGAAAGCCCTAAGGTGGGATATGTTGGGCTTTCTCCCTTTTAGTAATTCATAAGGAGTTTTCTCTACCAGTGGCCTGGTCATGCATCTATTTATTATGTAACATGCAGTGTTTATTGCTTCTGCCCAAAAGCTGTGAAGTAGTTTGCTAGAAAGAAGCATGGTTCTGGCCATGTCTTCAAGAGTCCTGTTCTTTCTTTCAACAACCCCATTTTGCTGTGGGGTTCTAGGGGCAGAAAAGTTGTGATTGATGCCATGTTCATCACAAAACTCATCAAACTTTGCATTCTCAAATTCAGTACCATGATCAGATCTTATTGATGCTAGTTGATTTCCCAAATGTTTTTCAGTTTTTCTAACAAATAAAGTGAACATATCGAATTCTTCATCTTTAGATGTCATAAATAAGGTCCAAGTGAACCTTGAGTAATCATAAACTAGCACCATTACATATTTCTTACCACCTCTGCTCAAAGTTCTCAAAGGACCACATAAGTCCATATGAACCAATTCCAACGTCCTGGTGGTACTGACCATTTTCTTGCTTTTGAATGAGTATCTTACCTGCTTCCCCCTTGCACATGACTCACAAACTTTGTCATACTTGAACTTAATGTTAGGGAACCCTACCACTAAGTCCTTAGAGACTAGTTTGTTAAGTTGATTTAGAATCGCGTGACCAAGTCTTTTGTGCCAAAGGAGGGGATCACTAGACAGTGTGGACAAGTCTATGACATAGATGTTATTCATTCTTTTTCCCTGCAAAACAATCTTGTCAGTAAGCAGGTTAATCACAAAACATTTTGTGGAATTGAAAGCAACCAAGTTACCTCTGTCACACAATTGTGTCACACTGATCAGGCTATATTTCAATCCATCTATCAAGTACACATGTTCAATTGAACGTGTGTCATCCTTACCTACCTTACCAACCCCTATAATTTCACCTTTCTTTCCATTTTCAAAGGAGACATTTCCTCCTTTGAAGTTTTCAAGTGAAAGGAAATGTTCCTCGTTCCCTGTCATATGTTTTGAGCAGCCACTATCCAAGTACTAAATTTGGCTGCTTCCTCTCACTTGAACCTACAAAAAGAAATCAGGGGTTAGTTTTAAGAACCCAAACTAGTTTGGGTCCTTTTCTATGAGAGAAAGGATGAATTAAGCTTTTTCTGGCCCAATTTGGTAACCAGTTTGTCTTTTTAACAAAACTCTCATTTCTTCGACTGGCCTGCTCTTTTGCAGTACATTTAATTTTGTAATGACCAGTCTTACCACAATGGGTACAGATTTTATTCTCAGGGAGAGTGAGATACTTGCTTTTGGGATCCCACTTGGGCAGTTGACTCCCAAAGCCAAGTCCTCTTCTGTTGCTACTATGGTTTTCTTGAAGCCATGTCAAGGCATCAGAGGATTTATTCCATTTACAAGTTCGATCTAACTCATGTTTGACTTTACCAAGTTCTTCTTTAAGAGTCCTTATTTGTTCATCCTTGGTATACATCTTATCTTTTAGTTTTCCCATATTTTCTTCTAACATGGTATGAGAATGATCAACAATCTTTTTACTGGATCCTAGCTTTAACTTTAAATTTTCAGATTTTAGCTCTAGAATCTCAGTTTCAAGTGGATGAACCTGGTTCATCAGGACAGTGTTTTTCTTTTCAGATTCACTTACTCTGATTTCCAGGTTCTTGCATTTTGTTTTTAGCATTGCACATTCTTTAGAGAGTTGTTCTTTTTCTTTTGTTGTTTCTTCAGAATCATCCATGAAATCCAGTAGCAACTCAGAGAGTTTCTCTTTAGATAGGAACTTTGTTTTTTTTTTTTGAGATGGGAGATACTTACCTCTGGTTCTTCATATGATTCCTCATCGGATTCTCCAATTTCCATGAGAGCCTGTTCTTCATTCTCACCATTTTCTGATTCTTCATCTGAGCTTTCCCCCCAAGCAGCAACCATAGCCTTTGTTGTGGTTTTCTTGGGTTGGACCAGTTCCTTCTTCCTGTTCCTTCTTTCAAATCTCTCATTTTTCCATTCTAGTTCCCACTAAGGACAATTCTTGATATGGTGGTCAGTCTTTCCACACTTGTAGCATCCCTCATTGACTGGCCTTTCTGAAGCTTTAGCTTTGTTATAGTTTCCACCTCTTGAGATGCCCTTTTTCCTTATAAGGAAGTTTCTAAATTCCTTAGTGATCATGGCCATCTCATCTTCCTCTAGATCTGCTCCCTCAGTGATTCTCAGTGCTAGACTCCTTTCCTTCTTTGGAGCATCCATTATCATTGTCTGCCTTCTAAGTTCATAGACAGTAAGGTTTCCAATAAGCTCGTCCAATCGGAGGGTTGCCATATTTTTGGATTCCTAGATAGCAGTGATTTTGCTTTCCCAGGAAATTGGCAAGACCCTTGTCAGGATCTTCTCCACCCTGTCCTCTTCAAGAATGACTCTACCAAGAGACTTGAGTTCATTTGTCAGAGTTGTGAACCTCGTGTACATCTCTTGGATTGTCTCTCCTTCTTTCATAGTAAATTATTCATACTGAGAGTATAGTAGAGTACCTCTTGATCTTTTCACTTGAGGTGTTCCTTCATGGGCTACTTGCAGGGTATCCCAGATTTCTTTGGCAGTGGTGCAGCTTTGGATTCTGCTATACTCGTCTGGTCCTAGTCCACACACTAGCCACTTTTTGGCCTTAGTATTCTTCTCCCATTTCTTAAGATCCTCAACAGTGCAGTCAGCTCTTGTTTTTGGAACATCTATTCCTTCAACAGTCTTCTTCATGGTGGCTAGAGGATCATCAGTGACTATGTCCCAAATCTCATAGTCTTCTCCAATCAAGTGGTCCTTCATCATGTTCTTCCACCAAGAGTAATATTGGCCATTAAAGAGTGGTGGCCTTGCCGTTGATTGACCTTCCCAGTTTCCAGGTGGTGCACTCATTTTGATCTTTTCCAAGCTGTTAGCCTTTTCAAGGATAACCTGCTCTGATACCAATTGATGTTTTATACGTCAATACCACACAAGAGGGGGGTGAGGGGGGGGGGGATTATTTGTGTGGTGTCCAATTTTCTAGTGTAGTCTCTATAGAAGAACCTGGTTCTTCTATGTGTTCCAAATCGTACTGTTACGGAATAATAAATGCAGAAAAGTAAAGAACACAGAGGTTTTTATGTGGAAAACACCCAGCTCAAAAGGTGAAAAAAACACAACCTACTACCTAGTAGGATTTTCCCAAACTCTTTACTACAACTCTAAGCCAAACAACATTTACAAAATAAACTTTTTTGTAAACCTACGGACTAACTTTAATCCCTTTGTAGCAAACTAGCCTCTAGCTAATTGCGACAAACTTCAAGTTAACTCTAACTTGATCAATGTGTACCTATTACAATTGCTTCTAATAAAGCTGAAAGATACAATATTTAATCACCTACTACAAACCAACTAGACTCAAAAGATAACAGATGGAACTGGTTCTTCTAGCTGGTTCAAGTAGCTTTTGTGTCGCACAAGGAATCTGCTTGCAAAATTGCTTTGGTAATTTTGCTTTCAGTTCTTGTTTCACTTTTGCCTTTGTGCGATTAATTCTTCAGCAGGAGTGCTTCAATAATTTATAGAATCAGTAGTTGAGATGTTGTTGTTTTGTTCTAGTGCAACGCTTCCTTGGTGGAAGAGTTTGTGTTTATCTCAACTTCCTCGATTGTTTCTGTCGTTGCTGAATACAAACTCTTTCTTCTTATCACTTTGCAACCTTTTCGCTTTAGGAGACAACCTCTTAGTTCATAGATAACTCACAAATCATGTTTATCTCCTGTGCATATATGCTTCTTGTGCCAATGGGTCTGTTTGATAATGTTTGACCTGATGGACCTGGTTCAACTGGGTAGGCATTTGTCAATCTTCAAAATCATGCAGTGACTTGGTTCAACATAGGCATTTAAGGAGGTTACATGTATGACAAGTGTCGAGATTCTTTTGACACTTTTCCCATTATATTAGTCCACTTGGCTCCAATATTGACAAGTGTATCTTGTCTTCCATGCATGAAGACACATGGTAGACATGCATAGCCATTCAACAATTGGCTTTAACGCTTCATGCAAGAGGCCACTTTGAAATAGATAGGACATTTGAAAAATAAATAAAGAACTCATGGTTATTGGTTGTAAATGGATTTTCAAAAGGAAATTTTTGACTTTGCATTATGAATAATTCCAACAATCCCCCACTAATGCAAAGACAAAAATAGAACAATTCTGGGCAACAGAAGGAACATGTACTTAAGTGTCAATATCTTTCGATTTGAATTGACACGTAGTGAAATGAGGCAACAACTAACATCCACAAAGTGAAGTACTCTTGAACTGAATGGACATTAGCTGAGTCCCCCAGAACACATACTATATCCTTAACTTTATGCAAATTCCGCGATACTAACAAAGTGCTTTTATGGTCATACCCATACCTTGGGTCTCATGAGCGCTCTAGAAAGACATCCCAAGTATTTCATAAAAAGCGACCACACCTTTACACTCACGTAGGTGATTCTATCAAGTCTATCTACACATAGACTACCTTAAGGCTATGGAATCATTAAGAGAAAAATAAGCTCAACCTTATAAAGCACTACCACACGCCATAGGGATAGGAAATGTAGTGCATATTGAGGTCTCATATGTCTTCGTTTGACCACAAACGGGTATCCACCATACTTCCTCAAACCATGGGCTTTAGCCCTATCCCCCTCGACGTTTCAAGGATAACTCTCCTTGACAAGCCCTTGGTTAAAGGATCCACCAAATTTCTTTCGGATCTTACATATTCCAATGAAATAACAACATGTTTCAATAATTGTTTTACCGCGCCATGCCTAATGCGGATATGTCTTCTTTTTTCATTGTACACACTATTTTTGTCAATTCCAATTGCCGCATGTGAGTCACAAATGTAGAGAAACTGGTGAAGCTTGTCTTCCCCACAAAGGCACGTCTGCCAATAAGTTTCTCAACCACTCGGCTTCTTGTCCTGCCAACTGAAGGGCAATGAATTCAGACTCCATACTAGATCATGCTATACAAGTCTGTTTTGAAGACTTCAATGAAATAGCATCTGCACCCAAAGTAAACACATAGCCACTAGTGGAGCTAACTTCATCATTGTCAGTAACCCAGTTTGCATCACAAAATCCTTCTAAAATAACAGAAAATTTATTAAAATGCAAACACCAATTCATAGTACCTCTCAAACACCTTAGCAAACAATGAAGAGCATTCCAGTGTTCACTACTAGGGTTGTGAGTATATCTACTCAATCTACTAACAGCATAAGCAATATCAGGTCGTGTATAATTCATGAGAAACATCAAACTACCAATTATTTTAGCATACTCAGTTTGAGAAATACTAGATTCCTTATTCTTTTCCAAGTGTATGCTAGGATCATAAGGAGTTCTCACGGGTGCTACCTTTTCAACATTTTCTCAATATAATGAGACTGAGACAATGAAAACCCATTAGAAGTTCTTTTGATTTTAACCCCTAAAATCACATCTGCTTCTCCAAGATCTTTCATTTCAAACTTAGAAGACAAGAAATTCTTAGTCTCATTAACGACATTCACATTAGGGCCAAAGATTAACATGTCATCCACATACAAACATATAATAACACAATTTGATCATATCATCTTGGAATAAACACAAGTATCAAATGCATTAACAACAAAACCATTACCCACTAATGTGCTATTAAACTTTTCGTACCATTGCTTAGGTGTCTGCTTTAGACCATACAAAGACTTTCTCAATTTGCATACTTTATTCTCCTTTCCTAGGATCATAAAACCCTCAGGTTGAGACATATAGATTTCTTCCTCTAAATCACCATTTAGGAAAGCTGTTTTTACATCCATTTGATGTATCACTAAGTTATGAATAGCGGCTAAAGCAACAAGAGTTCTAATAGTCTCTATCTTAGTCACAGGAGAATAAGTGTCAAAGTAATCAAAATCTTTCTTTTGGTTAAAACCTCTAATAACAAGTCTAGCCTTATATTTCTCAATTGTACCATCAGGTCTCAATTTCTTATTGAATATCCACTTCTACTTATGGGTTTACAACCTTTAGGCAAATGAGACAAGTCCCAAGTGTGATTAGAAATTATAGAGTCTAATTCATTTTTAATGGCCTCTTTCCAAAAACTAGAATCTATTGACATCATTGATTCATTGTATGTCTTAAGGACTTCTTTTATTAAATAGATTGACACTAATTCATCACTCAAAACATCAAGATCAGTTTTTCCAGTCAAGAAAGTGGTAATAAAGGCAAGACCAAGCTAGCTTCAATTTTACGCCTCTTACTTATTCTAAGTTTATTTTCATGCTCATTAGCAGTAACACAAGAAGAAGGTACAATATGAGAGTTAATAGACATAGATGTAGAAGTATTATTCGTTACATCACTAGACACATTATTTTTCAATTGAAAAAAGAAGCTCAAAAAATTCGGAATCTCTGGATTCACAAATAAAACTATCATTCAAAGACATAAATCTATGTGCAACACTATTTTGAGCATAACCAATGAAAATAGCATCAAAAATTTTGGGTCCAACAGTTACTTGTTTAAAATCAGGTAGACCAGCCTTAGCCAAACACCCCCACACTTTCAAAAATTTTAAGTTAGGGGCAAACCCTTTCTATAACTCATACGGGGTTTAATCTAACTTCTTATGAGGGACTTTATTAAGAACATAGCATGCAGATAAAACAGCTTCCCCCATATATTATCAGATAAACCGGAACTCAAAAGCATAGAATTCATCATTTCCTAAAGATATCTATTTTTACGTTCGGCTACACCATTTTGTTGGGGAGTCTAGGGAGCACTAATCTCATGTATAATACCAATTTCTTCACAAAAGGCTTCTAGAGTATTAGTACTACATTCCCCACCCTTGTAAGACCTAAGTATCTTGATTTTTCTGTCTAATTGATTTTCTACTTGTCACGACCCGAAATCCCACCCTTCAGGCCGTGATTGCGTCTAATGTTGAACTCGCTACACAAGCTAACGTGCACAAATAATCTAACTTTTACAACCCAATTCGACAGTAGTAAAGAAAATACCTTTAAAAATCTAAACAGAAATAACGAAATACTTCAGAATTTTAACAGCGGAAATGTATTAGAAATTCGAAAACGCAAAGTGAAAGAGTAAAATACATAGCGTCGCATAAGCCTAAAACCGGGGTGTCACAACTCACGAACTGTCTAAACAGAGTGCTAAATACAGAGTCTGAAAAGAAATACATCATTGTCTTGAAACTAGGGGAAAAGATAAGACAATAAGGAATCCAAAGGTGGGAGAGACACCAAGGCCCACGAACACCAGCGGGTATACCTTGAAGCTCTGTGTGGACTGAAGGTGACTCCCTCAGCGCTGTCCACTGGGTCCGGATGCGGGGTCTGCACAATATTAAGAAGTGCAGTGTAGCATCAGTACAACCGACCCTATGTACTGAGTAAGTGCCGAGCCTAACCTCGGCTGAAGTAGTGACGAGGCTAAACTTGTCAATAACGATAATTTGTCCTATTATATAGCAGGTAACAGGGACAAGACAAGGCAAGAAATAAGCAGACAAGTAAGGGATACGGGAGCAGTAAAGGGGAAACAAGTGAGATGAAGCAGTTAAATTGACATATGGGAGTAAACAAGAAAGGCTTTAACACAGTTGCTAATGAAATAAATATAAATGCCAGAAATGCAATAGTGGCACGGCATCACCCTTCGTGCTTTTACTCTCGTCCTTACTATACAAAATATGATGTAATCAATGTGAATCATGTCACGACATTAACCTTCGTTCTTTTAATCAATGTAAATCATGGCACGTCATCACCCTTCGTGATTTTACTCTCTTCCTCACAATGCAATGTACAATGCAAGGCAGTATAAATCATGGCACGGCATTATCCTTCGTGCTTATAATCAATGTAAATCATGGCACGGCATTAACCTTCGTTCTTATAATCAATGTGAATTATGGAACGACATCACCCTTCGTGCTTTACTTTCTCTCTCTCACTATGCAATGTAATTAAATATCATGGCACGACATCACCCTTCGTGCTTTACTTTCTCTCTCTCACTATGCAATGTAATCAAATATTATGGCACGGCATCACCCTTCGTGCTTTACACTCTTCCTCACCAAACGATGACAGATATAATGGCAAGGAATACATCATAGTGGAAATACAGTTTAATATCACCCGGCAAGGGAAAAACATCAATCAATTACACAACAAGTGCCCGGCAAGGGTCTCAGCTATAACCAATCATTTCAAATATATCCTTAACAGTTGGGTTTTCAATCAAACCAACACATCATAGGTTCATCAACCAAGATTTCCAACAATAACGGCTTCCACGTAGAGGCAAGTTCATAATATAACGAACATGGAAGTAATAACAAAATTTCTATCAAAAATAAACTCACGGGCATGCTTGACACACAATGCATAGGTACTCGTCACCTTACCTATGCATTGAACATGATAAACACTTAGCACATAGCATACAATACTTCACCAAAGTTAGGCAAGACACTTACCTCGGGTCCAAAATATAGCAATCAACCCTCTAACACCGCCTTTCCTTTGGAATTCAACTCTGGAACGATATTATCTAGACATAATTGACTCAAGTATATCAATAAAGACTCAATAAATCCAACCCATAGCCTAAATACACAATTCCTATCATTCTTCCAAAAATTCCAAAATTCGACCCCGGGCCTACTTGGTCCAAACACGAGGCTCGGACCAAAATCCGATCACCAATACCCCCACGAGTTAAAATATATAATTTGTTTTGAAATACGATCCCAAATTGGGGTTGAATTACCCAAAATTCCCAAAACCTAACTCTACCCAAAACCCCTAATTTCTACTTTGATTTTAAGATTTTAGGCCTAGATTCTAGTGTTTGATGAAGGAAAATGGAAGAATTAGGAGTTAAGATCACTTACCCAAGAGGTTATGGAGGGAATCTAGCTTGGGGGTCGTCAATGGGGTCTTGGAGAAGAAGGAATTGATGAAGAAGTGTAAATCCTGTAATAACATTCTGTTTTTTACTTAAAGAATTAACTGGGCGATTTTGTTCATCGCGATCAAGAAAGAGGTTGCGATCGCGGAGAGTCTGGTCCTAACTCACTGCGATCGCAGAAGAGGAGTTGCGATCGCGGAATAGAGCTTAGCTGACCCTATGCGATCACAGGAAGAGGTATGCGATCGCGGAACACTGGGACATCATACTATGCGATCGCGGGTCGAAGGGATGCGATCGCGGAAGGGACCTGGACATACATCTGCGATCACGGATCAAAGGCTGCGATCGCAGAAAAGAAAAAACCAGACACCAGAAAATGAGTCAAAACACCAGATTTATGACACTTAACGCCCTGTTAGCTACCCGAAACTCACCCGAGCCCTCGAGGCTCAAAACCAAAAACACACACAATTCCCAAAATATCCTACAGACTTATTCAAGCTTTTAAATCACCAAGATATCATCAAATTCATCGAATTAAACCTCAAAACTCTTAGAATTTTCTTAAAACTTCATAAAGCTTAATTTTTTCCGATTTTGACACGTCATTTCAAGTCCGTTTTACACCAAATTTCACAGATAAGTCACATAACATATATTAAACCTGTTCCGGGCTTCGTAACCATAATACGGGCCCAATAACACGGTTTTTACATCAATTATCATTTTCAAATTTTTTTACTATTTTCAGAAAACAATTTTCTTTAAAAATTCATTTCTCGGGCTTGGGACCTCGGAATTCGATTCCGGGCATACTCCCAAGTCCCATATTTTCCTACGGACCCTCTGGGACCGTCAAATCACGGGTCCAGGTCCGCTTACCAAATATGTTGACCAAAGTCAACTTTATTCATTTAATTGTTACAAAAATTCCATTTTCATCAAATTTCCACATAGAAGCTTCCCGGCTACACGCCCGGGCTGCACACGCATATCTAAGTGAGATTAACGGAGGCTTTCGGAGCCTCGGAACACATATTTAGCTGAATTTACTTAGGATGACCTTTTGGGTCATGACACTACTTATGCTTTGTATTTTAAAAACATGCTTTCAGCCTCATCTTTTGACTTAAGAAGATATACCTTAGTGTATCTAGAAAAGTCATCTACAAAGGTGATGTAGTATTTCTTTCCACCTTTACTAACAGTGTTCTTGAAATCTGCTAAGTTTGAATGTACTAGTTCAAGCAATTCTGTTTTTCTACTAGTTACATTCTTAAAATGCTTTTTGGTATGTTTTGCTTCTACACAAACAGGACACTTAAAAAAATTATCAACATTAACTGCAGGAATTAATTCCATTTTTCTAAGTCTTTTAATAGAAGCAATATTAACATGACCTAATCTACCATGCCACAAATCAATAGACTCGGCAATATAAGCAGAATTGAAAGTACTAGCATTATTAGAAATCTCTTGAGCGATGTTCAGTACAAATAAACCCCCACTAAGGTAACACTTCCCAACAAAGTCTCCCCCGTGAGAAATAACTACTTTATCATATTCAAAAATAAGTTTAAGACCTACCTTGTTGAGAAGCGCACCAGAAACTAAGTTTCTACGAAGGAAGGGTACATACAGAACATTGTTCAAAGCTAAAGTTTTTCCAGAAGTTAATTTAAGAAGAGTTTTCCGTTTACCCATAACTCTAGCTATAGTGGATTTACCCATGTAGACACACTCACCATCAGCAGATTCCTCAAAGTCGTGAAATGGCTCTTTGTTGGCGCAAAGATGCCTTGAAGCGCCTGTGTCCAGTATCCAGTCAGTCCTATTAGCCACCATGTTTGCCTCAATAACCACAACAGCAATGATATCACCTTCCTCAGTAAGGTTAGCTTGGACCGAAGCCTTTCCTCCATTCTTTGAGCTTTGTCCTTGTCTCTGGTTGCACTGAAAAGCCTTGTGACCAATTTGCCGTAGAAATAGCAAGGTCCTTTCGACTTTTGAATATGGCCCTCTGTCTTATTGAAGTAATTCTGCTTCTTCACATGTCCTTTCTTTTGGCCTTTCTTTTGTTTTCCTTTAAACCTGTCTTTCACAAAAGTACTAGAAGATTCCACAAGGTTAGCTTTAGAAGAATTAAGAGAGAGAGATTTCATCTTATCCTTAAGCCGTTCAGACTCCTCATCTTTGAGACGGTTTGCTTCCCCAGTCCTCATGTGACTGATTAGTTCTTGACGAGTTAAGTTTTTCTTCTTGTGTTTTAGTTGATTCATGTAATCACTCCAGGAAGGTGGAAACTTTTCAAGCAAAATATTAGCCTGAAGAATCCCACACATCTCCATGCCCTCGTTCAAAACATCTGCAGTTAAGTTCTCATACTGGTGAACTTGTTCCATGATTGGCTTATCATCAACCATCTGAAACTTGATCCACTTTCCAACGACATACTTCTTTTTTCCTGCGTCATCAGCACCATATTTCTTCTCCAAACTGTCCCATATGACTTTAGCAGATTTATAATTTATAAACAAATCAAATAGAGGGTTAGTTATATGGTTAATCAGATGCCCTCTCACTGTTTTATTATCCTATTCAAATTTATTCTTAGCAGCATCATCAACAACAATAATATTAGCAACATTAGAAATATCAGCAACAATATCATTAGGAAGACCGTTAAACAAAACATAATCAACTTCTAATTGTTCAAAGAAAATTAAAAATTTCTGGGACCAACGCTTATAATTATTTTCATCTAAAGGCTAAAGTTTTGACAGATCAGGAAGTGTTTTGTTCAAAGTGGTGGTCATTAGTCAATATTATATATAAAATCGCTTTCAAATTATAAGAAAAAATGAGTAGATAATATTGACTAAGAACAAGAAGGAAAGAAGAACAACTTATCAAAAATACTGTGTCGTGGAAAGTCACTGCCTTGAAATCGATTTCGGCCCGACTAGGTGCAAATCGTTAAGGCCGGTCGCTCCCCAAGTTTGCACAGCACCTCCAAACACGTGCACTCGTGGCTGGAAGTTTAGAATTTGCACAAAACAATTGCCCAGAAAGAAGAGAAGATGAAGGTATTTTCTGTAGCTGTTACAAATATTAAAAATATTGTAGGAAGGAAGTAATGATTAGCCAGATGAATTCTTGGTTAAGAATTGAGTGAGTATGATGGTTAATCCATAACCTATTTATAGGCATTTAAGGAGGTTGCATGTATGACAAGTGTCGAGAATCTTTTGACACTTGTTTCATTATATTAGTCCACTTGGCTCCAATATTGACAAGCGTATCTTGTCTTCCATGCATGAAGACACATGGTAGACATGCATAGGCATTCAAGACTTGGCTTTAAGGCTTCATGCAAGAGGCCACTTGAAAATAGATAGGATATTTGGAAAAAAAAAAAAAAAACTCATGACTATTGGTTGTAAATGGATTTTCAAAAGAAATTTTTTGACTTTGCATTGTGAATATCCAACAATTTTTACCCATAATTCTATTTTCACTCGCAAAATACTGACAAATCTTTTAAAAGCAAAAAGTTTATTTTTTTTTGAAAATATTGTCCGAAGTCCGAACAACCATGTATAAATGGTGACAATAATGTTTTAGAGTTTATGAACTTACAAATATATAATCTTAAAACAATGAATAATTGTTGAAGCTAGACAAGTAGTTGGCAAAGATTAACAACTTAAAGGATAATTTAGGTCCTACAAATTAAGAGAGTATAACTGAAATTAGTTAGCAAAAGATACCAATTTTGTGGGGTCACAACGGTATGGATTATTAATAAACTCCTTGGGCTTTTATTTTGTTTCTTTTTGTTCTTTTATGTCTTAAAGCTTGACCTTACGCCAGACAAATTACAATTTCGATGCATGGAATCATCATTTATAGTATTAATAATTTCACCTAATTGCTATGTATTCAATTTCTTTATCTTTTATGTAATTCAGAAAAATAAAATCATAGCTAGTTAATGCAAACAACATGATGCGACAAAACTATACGGTAACTATATACAACTGACCAGTCCCAACCCTTTTAAATTGTTAGAGATGGTGGTAGGAGGTCAATTATATTGTAACACCCTAGAGATATTTTACATTGACGAAACAATAACAATATAATGAGTATATCAAAGAAACAAATTTTACACTATAGTGTCGTGCTTTAAAGTTATGAAAATAAACTCAAAGCGGACAATATTACTAGCAGATTAAATTATATATGATATCAATAATGGTGAATGTGCATAAGAGGGGCGATTTAAGGACATGCAGACTTATAGCCTGTTTGGCCAAGCTGGAAAAATCAGCTTATTTTGAGAAGTCCTTTTAAAAACAATACTTTTAAAGAAAAGCAGTTTGTGTTTGGATAATTAGGTTGAAAAACACTTTTGAACAATAATTTGTGTTTGTCAAGCTTTTCAAAAGTGTTTCTAAATGTCAAATTACGAATAATGACATGAAGAGATTTGCTTAATAGTTAATGTGTATATAAGTAGACAAATAATCACAAATATTTATTATTAAAGATACTAATTAAGTTTTTTATTTAATTTAAATAAAATATAGAAATACTTTATTCTTTCAAGATAATTTAAACACATAAAAAATATTATTCAATAAATATGAAAGTTCATCTCTAATGTCATTATATATTACTTAATGGTTTAAAATAAGTAAGGTTAATTTGGTATATATAATATTTTGCTAAGGGTATTTTTGGTAGGAAGAAAAGTCAAAATTGCTTCTGCTTCTGGTGAGAAACTACATTTTTCTACTTCTTAAAAACTGCTTCTGCTTCTAGTCAAAAGCACCTTTTCCCCCTAAAAAGCTTGGTCACACACCTCAAATTGAGAAAAAAAATAACTTCTTTTTTTTATTTTGAAAAAATATATATTTTTGGATTGAGGATGTCACGACCCAAATTCTCACCCTTTAGGCCGTGACTGCGCCTAACGTTGAACCCGCTAGGCCAGCCAACGTATAACTTGCAATAGCAATTTAAAATCATTTAATACAGAATAAAACGCTAACTCATCAACTTCGACCAATTTCTATCACATTCTGAGATAATAGTGGGGCAACTGTTCAACCCAAAATCGATAACATGTTTTTTTCCTTCTTTCANCCCTCAAGCATTGCTAATAAAAATAACGAAGCTTAAATGCGGAAAGTAAGAACATAACAATCATGAAATAACGTAAACTCCCAAAACCGGGGTGTCACAATCTCACGGACTAACTACTAGAATACTAAATACAAGTCTGGAATGAAAGTACAACAATGTCTTGGAAATAAAAGAGAAAGACAATGAAGCGGCAAAGGAAAGAAGCCTCGGGATCCACGGACGCCAGTGTATACCTCGAAGCTCTGATGTGGACTGAATGTATCTCCTTCAGAACGCTCCACGGGGTCCGGTAGCAGGGTCTGCACAACGCAAGGAAGTGCATTGTAGTATCAGTACAACCGACCCCATGTACTGAGTAAGTGCCGAGCCTAACCTCGGCCGAAGTAGTGACGAGGCTAGACTTGACATTTACGTTAACATGTCCTATTCTACTGCAGGTAACAGAGAATAACACCAGGCAGGAGATAAATCGGCAGGTAGGGGATACGGGAACAGTAAAAGGGGGACAAGTGAAATAAAGCAGTCACATCGACAGATAG
>ML247349.1:0-34018 GCA_005239495.1 Nicotiana undulata | reverse complement strand
GGGGGGGGGGGTTTCTCGCTCTTGTGGACTTTGGATCGCAGGTGCGGACTCGCACCTGCGTGAAATTGGCCGCGTCTGCGATGGGCAAAAGTCGCACCTACGGAGCTGCCCTTGCGGAAGAAAGTCCGCTCCTGCGGAAGGAATCGCGCCTGCGATGGGAAGGCCGCTGGTGCAAGCCTCGCGCCTGCGGATCATGGACCGCAGGTGCGGTCACACCAGAAGATTTCCCACCAGTTGTGCAACTGCTGGTTTTTGACCCCGATCGGGGTCCGGGAGACCACTGGGCCCACCCGAGCCCTTGACAAATTATACCAACAAGTCCCATATCATAAGACGGACTTGCTCGAGCTCCCAGAACACTAAAAACATCATCCAAACTATAAATCACTCTCCAAAACCCCTTAGTTCCAAACTTAAGATTTCCAAAAAATTTCAATGGCTCACCAATACGCCGAACGGGTCTATACTGCTCGGAATGACCCCATATTTTTGGACAAGTCATAAATGACTATACGGAACTATTGCTAGTTCTGGAATTCCATTTGTACCATGATATCATGAGGTCCAATTCCAGGCTGAATTCCAAATCTTATGAAATCCTGAATTCCAATTCATGTGCCGAAATACTCCCGGGTTATCAGAAACCCGTGGCGAACACACTTCCAAGTCCAAAATCATCATCCGGAGCTACTGGAGCTGTCAGTACTTGATTCCGAGTTTGTTTGCTAAAAATGCTTCTCGGAACCAAAATTTGCTAAATAGGCTAGCCTTTAGGAACCAAGTGTTCCTGAACTGGTCAAATCACTTCTGAATCTCGAACTACCTGCCCACACAAGTCATAAGGCACGAGTAGCCGCTGTGGAAAGAGTCATTCACGGGAATGGAGTCCCAACACACAAAACGACCGGCTGGGTCGTTACATCCTTCTTCTCCGATGGGTTTCCACCGCCTCTCCGGCCACCTCCAGTCTCATCCCTTTCAGTCACCGGCCACCTGACGCCCGTCTCTCTGATTCCCTTCATCTCTGAGTTCCTGGGAAGCTTCAACCATTTCAGAACGGCCATGGAGGCTCCTGCCTAGGTTGTTTCCGTCCTTCTCTGGCGAGGTTCGACTCGACGGTGCTCTAACCATCACCGTTTCCGAGTTTTACAACAGGTTCTCCAGTTATCTCTAATTCTCTTATGAAACCTTAATTTTTTGCCTAAACCTCATATTTCTTGTATTTTCAGCGATTTAAACCTGTTTCTTTATGTTTTACACTAATTTACACTCAGTATTTAAGATTCATCAATTTTTTAAGACGTCTTACTCCCTCTTTAAAAATAGGGTTTCTCAGAGTTCTTCTGCACCTGTTTTAAATTGATTACTTCTTTATATTTAAACCTTTTCCCTTGCAAGTCTACTGATCCTATGTTCTTACTACTGCTAACTCGCTTTATGTTGAAAGTCTTAATTCCTTAGACTTCTATGTTCAGTTTTTCATGCTGGCCTGACTATTTGATTTTGTTAAAGTTTTCTATGACTATCATGCTATAAACGCGTCATTTGTTGGGTCTTTCACCCACTTGCTTCACCTCTGGGCGATTATGTTCATATGGCTGGCCTCTTTCTGTCAATACCACTAAGGCATGTTTATTTGCTATGATTGTCTGTCTTCTCTATTTATATGCTGAACTATGGAACCACCATTTCTCTCTTGATTGGTTCTGACTTTTCTTACTCGATGGTCTTATTGGAAGATCTCTTTTAAATTTTTGGAATGTTGTTTGTCTACTTAAATTGATTGATTCATGTTCCCTATATGCTTTCCCTAATCGAAGATGTCTGAATTTGTTCTTAATTGACTATCCTATACTTAGTAAACTTTGATTCTTTTATTATTGGCATGATACTAATTTTATTACCTTATGTGGCATATGTTTCTACTATCTGAACTTGAATCCCTTAACTTAAGGGATTACCTGTCTTAATAGTACTGAATGATCTGAGTTTCTTTAATTACCATGCTACATTGAAATCTTCCTTCTTTAGCTCTTGTACTGACTTCTTTTACCTTGTGTGCTGTGTGTTTTAACCGTTTGAACTTTTAAAAATCCNAAGTTTTCTGCAATAAAGTTTTTTTCCCCCCCCCTTTTTTTTACTTCCCCCCCCCCCCCCCCATTGTCTTTGCGTTGCTTGAATCTGTTTGACCTGTTCTTCTTGGATACTACTATTGTTTTAAACTATTATGTTAGAAATGAATCTTCAGTTCATAAATTCTTTCAACTGAATCTTGTCTTTCGAAAAGAACTATGTTCCTCTTTGAAACTCACTCCTAGCACTTTACACTATTCCTAGAAACTTAAGTTCCACCCGCCTCAGTGTAAGCATTGCCTAGAGAACCTCTTGAGTTCCCTCTGAACTTTGATGCACTGAGGTGGTTAATTCCACACTGCACTTGTTCGACTTTGGCAATGGGGTTAGGGTGCTGGTATTGGCCAGGGACCCATGAGGGCCCTAGGGAGCTTTGTCGCACCCCTACCATGTGAAAGCTATGAAACTTGAAAGGGATGAGCCTGGAAGATAAGGCCTGATTGAAGGCTCCCTATGGAGTTAGCTTCTTCTTTTTCTTCAAGTGATGTAATTTATTATTCTTGGTCTGTAATAATTTGTAAATNTATTGGAAGATCTCTTTTAAATTTTTGGAATGTTGTTTGTCTACTTAAATTGATTGATTCATGTTCCCTATATGCTTTCCCTAATCGAAGATGTCTGAATTTGTTCTTAATTGACTATCCTATACTTAGTAAACTTTGATTCTTTTATTATTGGCATGATACTAATTTTATTACCTTATGTGGCATATGTTTCTACTATCTGAACTTGAATCCCTTAACTTAAGGGATTACCTGTCTTAATAGTACTGAATGATCTGAGTTTCTTTAATTACCATGCTACATTGAAATCTTCCTTCTTTAGCTCTTGTACTGACTTCTTTTACCTTGTGTGCTGTGTGTTTTAACCGTTTGAACTTTTAAAAATCCCTTGACTTAAGGGAACCGTGTCTTATTTCTATACTGATTGATTCTGCCTTCTTTAATTAACATGCCATTGTGATTCTTACCTTATTTTACTACTTATTTTCAACTATAAATACTCTAGTCTTTCAATAACAAGGGACAGACTAACACACAGACCTCAGTCGAGCATCACTGTAAACTCTCTTTACTACTCTCTCTTGTGTTCTTTCTCTTGTTCTCTTGTCTCTACTTGCTGCTCTTTGCTCTTGCTTACTATTAGCCGGCTGTTAAGCCAAGGCTAATACTGTGCTATCACTTTGCTCTCTTCTGCTTGCTCTTTGCTATCATCACTGGTATGTTCTAATTAAGATTCAAGCTCCAAACCAATGTGTTTCCTATTACTTCAGTTTGTCATATTCCTGATCTTCTTCTATTTGTGTTTTTGTTGTTCAACATGTGATTAACTTCTTGTTGTTCTCTTTCAATACTCACCATACTTCATCTCTTTAAGAGTTATATGCCAATAGGATTGTTGTTTGCTCTTCATTTGTACCTATTATGCATGTATCCTATTATTGTCTATTATCATGTTTAAACTTGCCCATCTCTTGACTCTTGAACCATCTCTGATTTATGTAGCCATGTTTAAATAAGTCTTATTGAATCTATGTACCTTTCTCCTGATTACTATGTGATTTACCCAATCCCTGGACTTCCCTGACCTATGCAGCTATGTTTAAATAAGTTTCATCACATCAATGTGTATTCTCCTGCCTATTATGTGACTTACCCCCCCCCCCCCCCATTGTCTTTGCGTTGCTTGAATCTGTTTGACCTGTTCTTCTTGGATACTACTATTGTTTTAAACTATTATGTTAGAAATGAATCTTCAGTTCATAAATTCTTTCAACTGAATCTTGTCTTTCGAAAAGAACTATGTTCCTCTTTGAAACTCACTCCTAGCACTTTACACTATTCCTAGAAACTTAAGTTCCACCCGCCTCAGTGTAAGCATTGCCTAGAGAACCTCTTGAGTTCCCTCTGAACTTTGATGCACTGAGGTGGTTAATTCCACACTGCACTTGTTCGACTTTGGCAATGGGGTTAGGGTGCTGGTATTGGCCAGGGACCCATGAGGGCCCTAGGGAGCTTTGTCGCACCCCTACCATGTGAAAGCTATGAAACTTGAAAGGGATGAGCCTGGAAGATAAGGCCTGATTGAAGGCTCCCTATGGAGTTAGCTTCTTCTTTTTCTTCAAGTGATGTAATTTATTATTCTTGGTCTGTAATAATTTGTAAATGAATATTGGGGCTGGCTAGTGAATATGGGGGGCTATGCATGTTTAGTTTAATGAATGGGTAGAAAAGCATGCTCATAGGATTTATTCACTTACATGCGCAATAGACAACTTGTCTAGGACATGCATCTCATGCACTAGAAACCCTGCTTAGGATCTTTTATTTTCATCATGTCTATTTTACTCCTTTTGGCAAGCCATAATCATGTTAACAATTGTAACAAGTAATAAAAAACTGCTATAATGTACTACTATTGCATTGTCATAAGCATAGCATCTAGCAATCATGTTTTAGGGGGTTTATGTGCGCATTAGATATCATGTTATTTAGTATTTCGAAGTTACAGTATTTTTGAACACTTAATCAACATGTTCAACCTAGTAAGCCTCGCTAAAACTTGTTTAAATGGTTCAAATCGGCTCCCCGCAAAATGTATTATCCTGCGTGCCTTAACAGTCAGAACTAAAATCTGCATGTTCACCCTTAAAATAAATAGGTAATGTATACACACGCCTAGGCAAACCTTAGGCCTACTATATACTAAACCCAAAATTCACTTGTGTTGCGCTCGGCTGGTATTAGAATCAATTGGTCTCCCTTTGAAATCCATGAAACCTTGCTGCTTCATTCTTGTTTTATCCCTTCCTAAGATTCACTCTATTTTTTTCTAAAATTCCTACTCTGATATTTTCAAACACTGATTCTTGAAGTTATGCATTCCTTTTCTATCTACTGAGATTTATTAGACTCATGCTCTGTTAATTTTTCAAACCACTGGCTTTCAGAGTCATTTCGCCTTTTAAAACTCATACTTTATTTTCAACTGTATTGGTTTTCTGAAATAGTCTACTGCCTTTTACTAAACCACTGACTTCCATTATGTTTCAAACTGCTGGATTCCAAAGTCAATTGCCTCCTCTATTAATCACTATGTTATTTAAATCATGCTATTACTGAGAATCTCTTCTAAACTGATGTGTGTTTCTAATATCTTGCTAAATTGCTAAATCTATGAACTCATTCTTTCCGAAAATTATTCTGTCCTCTATTTCCCGTTGCATCACTGAGCTTTCAAAGGTATTCCTTTTACTAAAACTGTTAAAGCCTTACTGTTTTCCAACGCTAAATTCCTTTTTTAAGTCCTGACTTTGAGACTTTAATTGTGTTTAAGACGTGCCATTTACATGTTTAAATTGCGGAGGGACTTGTGAGCCTATTATTTGCCCTATATGATCCAATACGTGTCATCCTATTTGTTTTGCACTGTCTCCTAGTGTTTTATCCTTTACACATGAGTTCATCCTAGTCCCTGCCTTTGTAGGAATAGTGGTCCTAAATACCCTCCGGGACTCATAGGATGGGACGGGTAATGGCACGCGCTAAGCGGTCGTGACCAACACGCGTTTTAAATAACCTTTACGGGGTGAGAAGGGTAGAATACGGATATGATGACCGGTGCGCTAATACCACGTGTAGCCGCCTCCCCGAGGTGTGACATATCGGGTATTGAATTAAAGTGATCCGTATTATTTTAAACCTAGGATACTTCTTTTCAAATGTTTATGTTATTCAAAACCTTTAAATATTTTCCTACTTGTTTTAAATCCCCTCATATGTGAACCTTATTTGTTACTTGCTTACCGTCCAAATTCACCAAACTTATTGGATGGGACTTACAGTTGTGGATCCTGAGGGGTGCCTAACACCTTCCCCTTGGGATAATATCAAGCCCTTACCCGTTCTCTGGTAATGCAAACTAGTCTATGAGTTATCAACTCTAGGTGCCCTAACGCACTGTTAAATCGTTAGGTGGTGACTCTTCATTTTCTTTAAAGGAGTTGTCCATAATGTCTTAACCCGATCTTTTTCGTACCTAACCCATGCGGAAAAAAAAGGGGACGCGACAGCATGGAGACTCTGTTGGGGATAACTCCCTAGGCTTGTACCATTACAATTCGTTCTGTGCTTTGGACTATTAATTGTCATTTATATGCTTACACCTTTTCCTATTCCCCATTATATATCGTTAATTGTATAATTTTTGCAAGTATTTATTTCACCTGAACGAAACTGACATATCTTCATGTTTCTTTGTAACTGCTTCCCATTATAACTGTTGTATTTCGTTTCTTTACCGCTTTCCTCAACGTGAAAATACATGCCTATTTGTTTAAATACCATTTATTACACATCATGCTCCGCATTCATATTCCACTCGTGCCAAACAAATCCTATAGCAACGCTTACAATCAGTGGTTGCGCTCTTCCAATATTATCTCCCCCTAAATTCGGAAAGGCGTATTTGCGGTAAAACTAGTCGATCAGGGGTGCAGTCGACGGTTCTGTGCCTTCCCCTTGAGTTGTCCACTCAAAGGTACCAGTCTAAAACCCCAATAGAAACCTTACTCTATTGTATGTTGCACGCATCATGGTCAAACCTAGCCGAGCTAACGTGTTGTCCACACAATAGATTTTAAGATAGCCTTGTCCAAAGTCCATCGGGTTTCCCTGGAACCCAAAAGGACGCCTACACGTTCTATGCATTTTATTTGGAGAACTTAAATGCTCATTGCTAATTATTGATGTTAAATAGTCGAGTCTGGTGGGGGTAAGGGCCTAACCTGTTTGTCTTGCAGAAATAAGGCACGAGGTCCCCAGATTCGGCATGGTCACCAACATCCACCCAAAGCTTCTGAACTAGTGGGAAGACTTGCATTCAAGCAACAAAACAACAGTCAGGAAACACTTGGGCAACTTGCCTTCTCTCCTTGACATTCAGCCAAATAACATGATGATAGAGGCTGCTAACAACGAGATGACACTGCTACTATAAGAGATAGAGGGTCTGGCTAGTTTACCTTGGGAATCTCAAGGGTTATTGATGCCTGAAAACCGAACAGGCTGGGGTTTTCTAAACTGATGTGTGTTTCTAATATCTTGCTAAATTGCTAAATCTATGAACGCATTCTTTCCAAAAATTATTCTGTCCTCTATTTCCCGTTGCATCAATGAGCTTTCAAAGGTATTCCATTTACGTGTTTAAATTGCGGAGGGACTTGTGAGCCTATTATTTGCCCTATATGATCCAATATGTTTCATCCTATTTGTTTTGCACTGTTGCCTAGTGTTTTATCCTTTACACCTGAGTTCAGCCTAGTCCCTGCCTTTGTAGGAATAGTGGTCCTAAATACCCTCAGGGACTCATAGGATGGGACGGGTAATGGCACGCGCTAAGCAGTCGTGACCAACACGCTTTTTAAATAACCTTTACGGGGTGAGAAGGGTAGAATACAAATATGATGACCGGTGCGCTAATACCACGTGTAGCCGCCTCCCCGAGGTGTGACAGACCGGGTATTGCATTGAAGTGATCCGTATTATTTTAAACCTAGGATACTTCTTTTCAAATGTTTATGTTATTCAAAACCTTTAAATATTTTCCTACTTGTTTTAAATCCCCTCATATGTGAACCTTATTTGTTACTCGCTTACCGTCCAAATTCAAAAAACTTATTGGCTGGGACCCACAGTTGTGGATCCTGAGGGGTGCCTAACACCTTCCCCTTGGGATAATATCAAGCCCTTACCCGTTCTCTGGTATCGCAAACTAGTCTATGAGTTATCAACTCTAGGTGCCCTAATGCACCGTTAAATCATTAGGTGGCGACTCTTCCTTTTCTTTAAAGGAGTTGTCCATAATGTCTTAACCCAATCTTTTCCGTACCTAACCCGTGCGAGAAACAAAAGGGGCGCGACAATAATTTGTGAACTCAGTCATGCTTACAACTTGTTGCTATTTTCACTTTTATTACACTGTTTAGAGTATTGTGAGGTATTTTGGGCTGAGTCCCATGATTTTGAGATGAGTTGCCCGAGTGGATTGAGAGGATGACTGAGTGAGGCCGAGAGCCAAGATTGTGAGGATAGTTATGGATTAGGTTGCACGCCGCAGCAGATATGATATGGATCAGGCTGCGCGCGGCAGCATATGTATATTGCATCGGGTTGCACGCCGCAGCAACATAGTGCTTGGGCTGTAGGAGACCCTCCGGAGTCTGTACAACCCTAGTGCGCACTGTCGACTATATATATTGGATCAGGCTGCACGCCGCAACATATGTTATATGGATCGGGCTGCACGTCGCAGCAGTGGAGTGGATATCTGGTACACTTTGAGTGAGAGAGCTTAGTGTGAGCATGGAATACTGATAGTGGAATTCACGAGTGACTGAGAGACCTTCTTATGGGTGATACTCTGGCTGAGAGGCTGTTACATTGTGAAATTTACGGTTTTTCTCACTCTTCTTTATACTGAGCTTTTCTAATAAAAGTTGAATAACTGTTTTATGAAACCCTAATTTATATATGCTTATCATTGCACTCAAGTTTTAGTTACTTTGGTTACTTACTGAGTTGGCGTACTCACGTTACTCCCCGCACCTGTGTGTGCAGATTCAGGTACCGGGCCAGCTCGCTAGTTGACTTCGTGTGTGCTTCGGAGCTGTTCAGGGATCGAGGTAGCTGCTCAGCATCCACAACTGACTTCCGTTCCCTTCCTATTTCTAGACTTTTGATGTTTTTGGACCTGTATTAGTGGCAAAGTTACATTTTGATACATTGTATTTACTATATTAGATGTTCATGACAGTTGACTCCCGAGGTATGGGGGCGGTTTAGATTGATCGTTTCGGTTGATATCCTTGTTGAACTCGTCTGGAAAGTAAATCTTAATTAACACATGAGAAAATATTTATTTTAAACAGAAAATGTTGATTTTATTGCATTAGAGGGCTAGCTTAGTTTCACGATAGACGCCATCACGGACCATACTGATTTGGGGTCGTGACACTCTTTGAGTCTACTAGGCGCTTCTGAACTTTTCTCGTTTATATTTCTTGCAAATTCCATAGTCGCCCAATTTTCAGGTACTCTTGGTAGCAACATTCTTACACGTTGAATCTGTCTACAAATTCTCGAAGAAATTATGTATCTCCTTACTTTACTTTAAATATATCTTCCATTCTCTTTTCAACTTTTTGTGCACCCGAGTGTGCTTTTATAAATAAATCTGCAAGCTTTGCAAAAGAGTCAATAGAATTTTCAGGAAAAATAGAGTACCATGTTAGCGCTCCTTTGGTAGGAGTTTCCCCAAACTTTTTGACCAGCACATATTCGATCTCCTACTTAGTTAAACCGTTGCCTTTTACTCCTATGGTGAATGCAGTAACCTGGTCATGTGGATAGGTCGTTCTATCGTATATAGGGATGTCTGGCATATTGAACTTTTTGGGAATTGGTAATGGAGCTACACTTGGTTTCCATGGTTGTTGCGAATATTTATCGATATCAACTCCTTTGATGACAGGTGATACGTCGGGTATTTGCTCAATACTTTCGATTTGTTCTTTCACTTGTTTCTTCAAGGTTAATATTAAAGTTTGTAAATCAGAATTATTAGGCGTACCTGGTCTCCCGTCACGTGATTCGTTGGAGTTCCTCCGCTTCCAGAATTACCCAACCCTAAACATGGAATTTCCACAGTTACAATATTGTTTGGTAGAGGTGTAGGTGGCACAGCTGGTAGTCCCCTCACAAAAGCCTGGAGATCATCATTCACATACTGTGCAATTAACTGCATCACAACATCCTACTCGACAGTTTGTTCATTTCCATGTGCTCATTGTTATGAGTAGTGGATCTTTCAAGTGATGCTTCTCTTGAATTACGTGGGGTTCCTTGAGGTGACGGAACTGGAGTTCTCTCCACCTGCTAGTTGTTGTCATTGACGTTCGACATGATTCAGTTGAGACAGTTTAATTTGGAAAGTAAGAGAAGATTATCAGATTTCCGGTAACGGAACCAATTTGTTTAACCAAAGAATTAGATTCTCAGTCAAAGCTCATTTTTAGAAGTACTCGGGTTACTGATAATCAAGAAATTTGATATTCTCTCAGAAATGAGAATAAGAAATGACAAAGTAATCAATAGAAAGCACAAGAAAATAATTATATTCCAATAATAATCAAAACGTATTTGTACAAATGACATTTCTTTCCCTTATATAGTGACCTTCAAGTACAACATCTATTCCCTTAAATTATTGAGTCATAATGAACATTAATATCATTAATGAAACATTATAATTTGCAATCGAAACTGTTTCGTGAAGATTCTGTAACGTTTGTAATCATCCATGCCCATTAATTGAAGATCAACTTTTGCTATATTTTTTCATTCTACCGGTGCCTCTTCGAATCACTAAAGAGACTCGAATAACCATTCCTTCTCATGTCGTGGGTGATTTTCTCGTATCTACTGAGTCTCATGTCTTTTTTAATACTCTTCTCCAATTGTTATTTTTCTAGTGATCCATGTGTCTTGCCATGTCATCCACATAATTAATTCCACGTGTAATATTCTATTTTTCCAATACATCTCCATTGAAGCAAATAATAAGGAAAATAATAAAGAATAATTGTAGTGAAATCAGAAGTGAAGAAGCAGACCAGAAGGAGAACAACGTAACCCATTTCAGGTATGAAGAATAAGGAGATTTAAGGTTCTCTTTCAAAGGTAGAAGGATAAAATATTATTTGACGCCTATTTTAATACTATAACGGTGTATTTGTGTATAAAATTTTAAATATTGAGTATACATTAAATGGCAGGGTGCAAACTTGGCACTCGTGATATTTTTACGCGAATATGTTTGTAAAATTGTATGGGCTAAATACTTTTCGGATTGATTCAAGAAATAACTAGTATTTAAAATTTTATTGAAAAGTATCCACTTTTAATGTGAAAACTCCATATGATTGTGTCATGGATTTCAAATTCAAACAACTAAAAAATTCAGGATATTGTTCTAATTGTTAAAATCCTTAATAGTATCATGAATTTTAAACTTTAAAAAGTAAAACTTCATGATAGTGCTCCGATTTCATTTAGGATAGTCATAGAGTTTTATTTCTTTTATGTTCGAAATCCGGAACACTGTCATATGTTTAAACAATCGTCTACTTTTAGCGATTTTTTTGTGATGACCTGATAGGTCATCTTATGTCTTAGAATTTAATATGCGCTATGAAGCTTTAAACACCTCATTTTAGCCTTCCTCGATGTGTGTGTGTGTCATCCTTGCGCAAGGGCCGTGCTAAACTTCTCTATATTTTTTCAATTTTATCGGATGTCATTAACTCTCATAATATGGCATGGCGTTACCTTTCGTGCATTAGCACTCACAAAATGGCACGACATCACGCTTCGTGCATTAACACTCACAATATGGAACGACATCACCTTTCGTGCTTTAATAATTTCCCTTACCACATAACAATGAACAAGTATAAAGAAGGGTGATAGAATCAACAATAACAAGCCTTACTTCAATAATGGTTCCACAATACCAATCTCAACTTTGGGATCGATACTCAATTACCAAAAAAACCTGTAAACACGATAAGATTGATCAATTTAGTAAGTAACTAGTTTAAGCATGGATAACAAGATCAAAGTAAGAAATAAACTACACGGAACAAGCCCCACCCGCATGCTTAAACCCGACAACAACGCATAAGTGCTCGTCACCTCACATATACGTTGTACCCAACATCTAAACATGTAGCAAATAGACAAACAAGTCCTAATCCCTCAAGTCAAGGTTAAGAACGACACTTACCTCGCTCCAAAAGTCCACTCAAAGCTCAATCATGCTTTGCCTCTCAAACAAGCCTCCAAACCAATAGAATATAGCAAATTACCAACCAAACGATTCAAATTAACCTTTAGGAACTACCCACAATTGCAAAGGATTCAATTTAGGTCATTATTGAAAAAATCAACAAAAGTCAACCCTCGGGCCCGCTTGGTCCAATCTCGAAGTTCGGACCAAAACCCGATTATCCATTCACCCTTAGATGTTGATTTGAAACGTGTTCAGATGTTGATTTGGAGGTCCGTAAGTGGTTTCGACTTGGATTGGCAAAAGTTAGCAAGTTGAAGGTTTGGAAGGTGGGAAGTTTGACCGGGAGTTTACTTTATTGATATCCGAGTCGGATTTCGATTGTGGAAGCTGTGATAGGTCTGTCATGTCATTTATGACTTGCGTGCAAAATGTGAAGTCAATCAGAGTTGTTTTGGTGTAAATCCGCATTAGTTTCGGAATTCAGAAGTTCATAGTTTCCTAGTCTTGAACTTGGGTTGCGATTCGTAGAATAGATGTCGTTTGATGTGAGTTTTGGTCTCGAGTAGGTCCGTTATGTGTTTTGGAACTTTTTGGTATATTCGAACGGGGTCCAGATGGCCCCTGGTGTGAAACGGATTAAGTACGGATCAAAATCTGGACTCGTGTGATTGCTGAAGCTGGATTGTGTCTGGTGCAATCCCACCTGCACATATTGGGTCGCAAGTGCGCCACAACAGAAGCGGCCTTCGAGCCGCAGGAGAAAAAGTTTCCTTGCTCAGCCGGGACCGCATGTGCGGTCATTTGTCTATAGAAACAGACTCACGGATGCGGGGGCTTCGTTCGTAGAAGCAGAAATTGGAGAGAAGTTTTGGGCGTGACAGCAGATGCTGTCTTTTCTCAACAAAAGTGGGCTCGCATGTGCGGGCTTTTGTCCGCAAAAGAGAAACTCTTGGATTTAAGTTGGAACCGCACCTGCGATGATATTTCTGCAGGTGTGGTGTCGTAGGTGCGACCCCAGGTCCGCAGAAGCGAGGATCACTGGGCAAAAAGGTCTAGTTCGAGGGTTTGATTTTCATAATCCATTTTTGGACTTAGAGAGCTCAGTGTGAGGCAATGTTTTGGGAAATTTTAAAGGAAAATATTGGAGTAAGAATTCCTAACTCGGTTTTGGTTAATTACATGAATCTATTGTGATTTTTATCATTTAGTTAGTGTTTTGACTTGGAAATTTAGGGGAAAACTTCTTAGGCTAAATTTTGGAGATTTGAAAGGCGATTTAGGGCTGGATTTGAGTAATTCTTGTATGGTTGGACTCATTATCGAATGGGTATCCGGATTTTGTAATTTTGGTCGGGTTCCGAGACGCGGGCCCGGGTTGACTTTTGGAGTTGACTTTTTATTTCTTTGCAAAGATCATAATTTTATTGTTTGAAATAGTTTCCTATAGTTTATATTTATAGTATGAACTTGTATTGGCTAGATTTGAGTCGTTCAGAGTTGGATAATCTAGGGAAAGGCTTACTAATGGATTGAGTTGCGTGTTTTGAGGTAGTGTACTGCCTAACCTTGTGTGGGGGAATTACCCCGTAGGATTGGTGTTGTTTGTAATAATTGTGATGTGTGAAAGCCGCATATGCAAGGTGACGAGTGTGTGCACGGGAAAAATGTGGAAATTACTGGTTTTACCTATGTAGATTCCTTTCATGCCTTAAATGAGTTACCTTAACATGTTACAATCATCATTTCTAGTCTATTTTCACATGCTCTACTTGTCTTATCTCTTACTTGTTAATTGCTCTACATGTTTTGTTGAAGGTCTTGTTTACCTTATTTCGTATTCATTATGTAACCATTGAATTCTTTACTTGAAGATGTTATTCTTGGAATATCTTGTTGTTGAAAGAGGCATTGAGTTATAAAGGTTGTTGGAAGAGGCATTGAGTTATAAAGGTCGTGATTTACAGTGTGGCAAAGTGTTAAGTTATGAAATACTATTCTGTTGAGTTATTCACTTTTGGTTGTTACTGTTGAGACTCTTGTGTGCATTGTGATTGACCCAGGGGCTCTTTATTGTGAAAACACTATTATTGATGATTTCTTTAGCAAGTTGTGATATTGGTAACTTGAGGTGCGATTTGTGATACGTTGTGATATTTACGCATGTGCTGATATAAGGTTTTGGGGTTGAAATGCATGTTGTGAGATAAGGTGGGGTTGATACGCGTGGCTAGTAGGGGAACTACTAGAAACCATGAGGTGTGATAAGGTGGGCTAAAACGCGGGTTGCTATTTTGGGAAAATTATTTTCAAAACTAAATGAAAGGCTCTCGCAGTGATATAAAGAAATATTGTGATTTATTCTTGTTATTTGAGACTACGAGGAGGTACCTCGATAATGACTCTTGTTGATATTTCTCTAGTATTGCACTTGTCTCTGGTTATTTGTTTCCTTAGCATATAATTCCTTGTTTTCTCCGCGTTGCATTATTTGCTTTAGTTCCTTATCTAACCTTGATATGTCATTTGTTGTTACAATTTCATTGCTTTCATTACTACACTGTCATACACTCAGTATAGTTACTTTTCTTATTTATTCCAGTAGCGCCTTAACCTGACCTCGTCACTACTCTACCGAGGTTAGACTTGTCACTTACTAGCTACTGTTGCGGTGTACTCATGCTACGCTTCTGCACATCTTTTGTGCAGATCCAGGTACTTCCTACCAGATCAGGCATCAGTGAGTTGAGTTCGTACGTGGAGACTTCAAGGTACACCTGCCCGCATCCACAGGCCTCGGAGTCACCCTCTATATACTTTTATATTTTCCTTCTTTCACTAGTTACAGTTGTATGGGGATGACTATGATACCGTGGTAGAGCTTGTGACTCGATATCACCAAGTTTTGGGGAAATTGTATATGTTGAGCAATGAAGTTTATTTTATATAGTTGTTGAGTATTTAAGAGTTTATTTGATTTTTCAGCTATTTCCGCATGTTTGTTAGGCTTACCTAGTCTTAGAGACAAGGTGCGTCACGACATCCTATGGAGGAATATTGGGATCATGACAGGTTTGGAGGCGAATTTTAGAGGAAAGGCCACAATTGAGCTTTGATTTTCTTGAGAAGCAACGTAAATTTTGGGTATATCCTTGATTTGAGGGAATTAGGAACTCTTGAACTATATGCTATGTGAATTACGTGTGTAACGTCGTATATGCGACGTGATGAATGTATATACACTGTCAAAATAATTGTTTTCATGCTTTCCCATATTTCATTAATTAACATATTCCATGTCTTAACTGTAACATGCTTTAATTGCTTTTCGTGCCATAACTTGTTACTTGTTATTAGTTACTCTTGTATTGAAATATTCGTTTCTTTCATGATTTCATGATTAATTGCTACTTGCCTTAATTGTCGTACTTGTACATTTTAACTGTCATATATTTGGCTTGCCTTATTGCTTTGTATTAAATGTAGAATTCCTTGATTTGGTACGGGGTTCCTTTATTGCTTTGCTTTCATATTCTTTAATCGTAGAGAATCTTGCAAATTGAGTTGTTGGATTGATTACATTTATTTAATATGTTTATAGATCGAGTTGCACACTGCAATGGTTATGATATGTTGAAATAAGGGAGGATTTTGATATTCTTACTGTGGGATCGGGTTGCACGTCGTAACATATTTTATATGTGATTTTGATATTGATATAGTGAAATAAGGGAGGATTATGATCTTGATTCCGATTATATGGTGGGATCGGGTTGAGCGCCGCAATGGATTTTACATGTTATTATTTATATTGATATGGTGAAACAAGGGTGGTTGTGTTTGTACAGTGGGATCAGGTTGCGTGCTGCAACGGATTGTGTGTGTTGTACTCATTGTTGTATTGTGTTAGCTTTCAGTCTTTTCATATAAGATTCTGACGACTGATATTTTTGGATTCACTAATTTTCTAGGAATGATTTTGTTTTCATCGGTTAGTTGCTTTGTCGTTATTTCATGTTTTCCTTTCCTATTGTTATTATTATTATATTGCATACATGTTATTGTAAGTGACCCACCTTAGCCTCGTCACTACTTCGTCGAGGTTAGGCTCGGCACTTACAAAGTGCATGGGGTCGATTGTACTCATACTACACTCTGCACTTCTCGTACATATTTTAGAGTTGGTCCTAGCGGCGGTCACTAATTGCTCAGATTCGGTGCCTGAAGGAGACTTGAGGTACAACAGCACAATGTTTCTAACTATTAATTTCGTTTCAGACAATTATGCTTTCATTCAGACTTTTATTTAAAGCACTTTGGTCGCTTGTGTAATCATGACACCAGTTTTGGGATTGTATCTGGATATCGGTGTTATTTTAGTTTAAACACTCTATATTAGTTTATACACTTTATTGGTTTCATTTAAAGTGAATTGCGAAAAATAGCTAATAACTATATCTAGCGCTGGCTTTCCTAGCGAGTGAAATGTTAGGCATCATCACTGTCCCGGGGCTAGGAATTCTAGGTCATGACAACAAGCAATTAAACTAGCAAGTTGAGTCCAAATAGTGCAAGTAATGGCATAATAAAGGCCTATGTCTACCCGGACATAACATGAAATTTTAGCTACGCACGGACTCCTCGTCACTTCGTGTGTACGTAGAACCAACAATTAGTAGCAAACAACAATTTAAACACCTCTGGGTAAATTCTCTCTTACAAGGTTAGTCAAGAGACGTACCTCATTCTCAAGTTCAATTTCCGGTCCACAAATCGCTCTAAAATCCTCACGTCAGTGTCGAACAATCCAAAACTAGCCATATATTATATTAATTAATCAATATATACTCAAAAGTTTATAATTTAGCTATTAAACTAATTACCCAACGCAAATTGGAAGATACCTAAAATTCACTCCCGAGCCCACGTGCTCGGATTCCAAAAACTTTTGAAGATTATGTTACCCATAGCCTCAAGAACCCGAATATATAATTTCTACTCAATTCCATGATCATTTTCGTGGTCTAGTCCCATTTTTATCATAACCTATGTTTTTCAACAATCTCCTAGAATTTCTACAATTTCTATATCAAAATCAACCTGTAATGTATGTATTGAACTCATATTGTGTGGAAGATACTTACCTCAAGGTTCTAGGAGACAAAACCCTCCTCAAAGAGCTCTAAAATCGCCCACCAAGTGAGAAATAAACAATATAGGCAAAATCCCGACTTTTAAAAAGTCTCTGCCCAAGTCTACCTTCATGGCGATTGCGGACAAGCCCTCGCGATCGCCAAGGAAAAATTGGAGAACCCAGGAAAATCCTTCTACGCAATCGCGAGAAATCACTCGCGAACGCAATGTCTTGGGACGTCTTCTCTTCGCGAGCGTGTGCCTCCAACCGCGAACGTGAAAGGCAACTGGGCTGCCCAGACCCATGTCTTCTTCCCTAACGCGACCACTGGACCGTGAACCTGAAGGCCACTGGTCCCATGTCTCCGCGAATGTTTCCCCTGCTTCACGAACGCGAAGGGCAACATCACCCAGCCCCAAATCCTTCCTCGCGATCGCGAAAGTCCTTCCGCATTCGCGAAGAAGGAAACCAGAATAGCACACCAACAGATTTTTGGACTTACCTCCAAGCGGTCCGAAACTCACCCGAGCCACTTGGGACCCCGTCCAAAAGTAGCAACAAGTCCATAAACATAATACAGACCTTCTTGAACTCTCGAAACACGTAAAACAACATCAAAACTAAGAATCAGACACCAAAACCAAATTGAATCAAGTTTTGAACTTCAAGGTTTTTAATTTATTCTGAACGCCGCGAAACATACTTAGACTAGTCGGAATGACACCATATTTTGCATACAAGTCACAAATTACCATACAGAACTATTCCTAGGCTCGGAATACCAAACGGACCTTGATAACACCAAAGTTTACTCCAAACCAAATTTAAAAAACTTGAAAACCTTCAATGCGCCAACTTTCAACATTAAGTGTCAAAGCGCTCCCGGGTCATCCGAAACCTAATCCGAACACACGCTCAAGTCCAAAAGTATCATACGAATCTATTGGAACTGTAAAATCTCGGTTCCGAGGTCGTTTACTCAAAATTTTGACTCAAGTAAAACTTGACCATCTTAGGCCACTATTAAGGAACCAAGTCTTCCAGTTTCAACCCGAGCCCTTCCAAACCCAAGTCAACCATCCCCACAAGTCATAAAACAGGAAAGGCACGTACAAGGAGTCTTAATTAGGGGAAATGGAATATAAAAAATAAAATGACCGATCAATTCATTACATTCTCCACCTCTTAAACAAACGTATGTCCTCGAACGGGTCTAAAATCATACATGGAGTGCTTAATAGATGTGGATATCTGCTCCGCATGTCCTCCTCGCTCTCCCAAGTTGCCTCCTCGACTGGTTGACCCATCCACTGGACCTATACCGCAGAAATATTCTTAGACCTCAACTGGCTAACCTACTCATGAACAATAACAACTAGCTCCTCTTCGTAACCCAAGCTCTCATCTTGCTGAACTGTGTTGTAATCTAAGACATGTGACATGTCTCCATGATACCTCAGGACCATAGACACATGGAAGACCGAATGAACTCCCGATAGAATGGGAGGTAAGGAAAGCTCATAATCAACCTCCCCAACTCATCTCAATAGCTCAAATGTGCTAATAAACCTTGGGCTCAGCTTGCCATCTTCCCGAACCTCATGATTCCTTTCATTGTCGAGACTTTCCAGAGAACCTTATCGCCCATCATAAATGATAAATCACACGCCTTATTGTAAGGACCCCTAAAATTTCTTGTTTAATATAATGCCCGAGTAAGTCCTCGAGTTGTTATAACTGTAGAAATCCTTAAAAACGGACCTATTTTGAATAAAAAGTACCCCGGAATTTGAAAGATGTAATTTTCCATAAGTTGGGCGTTATGCGACACACTATGTGATCGCATAACAGGTATGCGGACCGCATAGGGGTAAGGTCTGCGTACAGACTACCTTCTCCAGACCCCACCTGGTGGGAACATACTAGGTTTGTTGTTGTTGTTCAACAATCTCTTAGAATTTTCACAATTTCTATGTTAAAATCTACCTGTAATGTATGTATTAAACCCATATTGTGTGGAAGATACTTACCTCAAGGTTCTAGGTGAAACACCCTCCTTAAAGAGCTCTAAAATCTTCCAACAACTGAGAGAAATGAACAAAATAGCCAAAATCCCGACTTTTAAAAAGTCTCTGCCCCGGTCTGCCTTCATCACGATTGCGAAGGCAAAACTGAAGAACCCGGGAAAAACCTTTTATGCGATGGCGAGAAGTCACTCATGAATGCGATGCCTTGGGTCATTTTCTCTTCGCAAATGTGTGCCTTCAACCGCGAATGTGTAAGGAAACTGGGTTTCCCAGGCCCAGGTCTTCTTCGCAAACGCGACCAATGGACCGCGAACGCGAAGGCCACTGGTCCCATCCCTCCACGAACGCGCACCTTGCTTCGCGAACGTGAAGGGAAACATCACCCACTACCAAATCTTTCTTCCCGATCGCGAGAGTCCTTCCGCGTTCGCGAAGAAGGAAATTGGAACGACACACCAACAGATTTTTGGACAAGCTCCGAGCAGCCCGAAACTCACCCGAGCCACTCGAGACCCCGTCCAAATGCACCAATAAGTCCATAAACATAATAAGTACATGCTCGAACTCTCGAAATACGTAAAACAAAATCAACACTAAGAATCTCACCCCAAAACCAAATTGAATCACGTTATGAACTTCAAGCTTTTCAATTTACTCCGAACGCGCCGAAACATACTTAGACAACTCGGAATGACACCAAATTTTACGTAAAAGTCATAAATTACCATAAGCAACTCTTCGCAGACTCAGAGTCCCAAACAAAACTCAATAATACCAAGATCTACTCCAAACAAATGTAAAGAACTTGAAAACCTTCAATGCGTCATCTTTCAACATTAAGCACCGAAATGTTCTCGGGTCATCCGAAACCCGTCTCGAACACACGCCAAAGTCCAAAATCATCATACGAACGTATTCGAACAGTCAAATACCAGTTCCGAGGTCATTTACTCAAAGTATTGATTCACGTCAAACTTGGTCATCTTTGGCCACTAATAAGGAACTAAGTGTTCCAGTTTCAACCCTAACCCTTCCAAACTCAAGTCAACCATTCCCGCAAGTAATAAAACAGCAAAGGCACATACAGGGAGTCTTAATAAGGGGAATGGGGATCTAAAAAGCAAAACGACTAATCTGATCGTTACAAATATATAGATACTATCAGGATATTATGCATAACATAGCATATATATATAACATAGATTAATAATTAATAATTAAAAATATCAGTAGGTTATTTATAAAAAAAATAAAAGGATTATATATCTTTATACTTTTGATGAAATCAAAATTATGATTTAGAAAAAAATTATTATGTCATAAATTTTAAGTAAACTATAAATGAGAAAACTAACCAACTATTACAGTAGAAAAGAATGTACGAAAGATGGGGATAAAGATAATTTTTTGATTTTATATTTTAAATTAATTAAAAATAAAAGATAAATAAATAACACTCAAAACAATTGTTGATAAATTTAGATCATTGAAGAATTTTGAACAGTATAACATAAGTTTTAGAAAACAAATATTTTCAAACTAAGAAAATATATATCTATGTTATATTAAAAAAGAAGTAGTATCAAAATATTAAGCAAATTGACAAGTTAATAAAAAGTCAGATTAGTAAATATATAGTACTAAGTACTTGCGAATTTAAATAAAGAATAAATAAGAAACAAATAATTTATTGTATATAATGTGTATCTTTTGATTTTGTATAGATTTTGTTATTTTTCTATATATTATATTGAATAATAAAATAACAACTAACATTTATTTAAATAATATGATTTATTAGATTATAACTTTATAAGATTAATAATCTGTCAAATTATATGTGCATCATACGGGTTCTAATACTAGTTTGAAAAGTGTAATGCCAATTCTTTTCTTCTAGAATATTTTCAAATAAATTTAATTTTCTAAAAATACGATTAACATTTGAGATCTAAAAGTGTATACGGTAAAAATCGATGATACCCCAGAGATCGAGATAAAGCTAAATCGACACCGAAGTAACAGAATCACGGGATATCCACTATTGACCACCAATCTCGGCGAGAATCTCCGAACTAGAAGAGTCATTAACGATTGTTGATATCAATAATGTATTTTACTTCCGAAATTAGAGTTATGCCTTATTAGGATTCCTCTACTATAGAAAGAGGAACCATGTTCATTTGTAAGGACATTATTATCCTACACGAATTATCACTTACGCAATTACTGAGAAATACAAAGCACTCTTCTCCTTTACTCGCTCTTAATTCTTTACAATTCTTATCGTTCATATTATTCTTGTTGTTCTTACTGTTCTTGGCACTAGATCTCGAGCCTAATCCAGATCGGGGTCGATAACTAGCAATCATGCTAGTTTGATTCATTTCAATCGTTTAATTCCTTTATTCATTCAGCTATTTATCAATTGGTATTGAATTAGATCACGTATCCTTATAACCACATTACACGTTTAATTGTTACTCATATTTCGAGGTAAACAGTTTGGCGCCCAGCGTGGGGCTAATGATAATAGTTATTGTTCATTGTTAAGTCTGATATACACACTATTTTACACTTGTTTCTTGTCAAGAATTTTATTTTCAAGATAAATCATGTCAAACTCACAAAACACAACTACACACGGTGACAACGGTCTCGGACTCAACGGAGAGAACGAGAATATTATTGCTCAAGGAATCAAGGTGCCACAATCTGGCTTCGGAGGAGCACCACCCGTTAACCCGGTCGATGTCGGTTCGCATGTTGCTTTGAATGCGTATTTAGGCGGGGACCCCGATGGAAGCGTGCGCGGAGGAGGTCGAACTGATGGTCAAGGTACTCGGGGCAGAGGAGACGAAGGTGTCAGTCTCCAAGTTATATTTTAAATGCTGCAAGCCCAACAGAACGTCATTGCTCAATTGCAAAATCAGCACATGGCACCGAATATGGTCAAACAAAAGGCTACTCACCGTACCTAGTCGGTGCCTGAATGATTAGGAGACAATACTTCGACAACCGACCTTACTGTAATGAGACTTCTCGAGGAGCTCACTAAGAGAATAGAATCGGGAGAAAAGAAAATTGAGGCCAACGACAAGAAGATGGAAACCTATAACTCTCGAGTTGATCAGATACCGGGGACACCACCGATCTTAAAAGGAATGGACTTCAAAAAGTTCGTGCAAAAACTTGTATACGGCCAAAATCGGAGAGCCACTGTAGCATTTTGCGCCCGACCTCGAGAAGCTCGGAGCAGAGTTCAAAGCTTGACTCCGAGGGAGCATATCGAAGGTTCCCTGTGCTCGACCTCGGGGCAATACATATCGATGACCATCACGTAAAGGCGGGAAACTCCCATGAACGTGGTTAGAGCTGACAAAGTCTGCAAGAATAGTACAAATCCGTATCAAGCCATTGAATAGCTATAATAGTGTTTCTTTTGTAATAATTATACATGTACTATGTTGGAATTCTCCCCTCCTATATAAAGGGGACCCTTGTCATTTTGTAATATACATGAATATTGAATAAACAAAAACATTCTCTACTTTCTTATCTAAACGTGCTCAACAACTGCTCCATTGATTTATTGCGCTCTATTTATTGTGTTCATAAATTGTTCTTCATTTATTGCTTATTATTTACCGTTAAAGGCCACCCCGAGGCCCCCAATATTTCTATTCCTTCATCGAGTGATCGTTACTAAGCATACCAGTCCGACCTCGAGGCCTAGTTTCAGTAAGCTCGAGGCCCCGTTCGTGAACTCGTGGCCTGGCCTAGTAACAACCTGGTTTGCATATCACTATTTTCCTTTACTCTTATCTTACTTTTCTTACTCACACTTAGAATCTATTGCCTAACAACTGGTATTAAAATAAATCACATATTTTTAGAACCACAAAATCAAATATAATTGTCATTACCATTTTCGAGATAAACAAAACCATTCCCTCCAAGTGCGGCTCCGAATCCCATACCAAAGAAGTTCAGGATGCATGATATTCCTAAATAAAATGGGACATCGAACCCCAATGAGCACGTTACCTCTAATACGTGTGCCATAAAAGGAAATGATTTGGAAGACGATGAAATCAAGTCAGTATTACTAAATAAATTCGAGGAGACCCTGTCAAAGGGAGCTATGATTTGGTATCACAACTTTCCACCGAACTTTATCGATTCGTTCGCCATATTGGCAGATTTATTTGTAAAGGCACACATTGGTGCTATAAAGGTTGTAACGAGAAAATCAGACCTCTTCAAGGTAAAGCATAGGGATAACGAGATGCTAAGAGAATTCGTATCTCAATTCCAAATGGAACATATGGAATTACCACCAGTTACCTACGATTGGGTTGTTCAAGCTTTCACCCAGGGATTAAACGAGCAGAGTTCAATCGCATCACGCCAACTGAAGCAGAATTTAATAGAGTAACCGATTGTGACTTGGGCAGATGTTCACAACTGATATCAGTCGAAGATAAGAGTCGAGGGCGACCAACTGGGAGCCCCCTCGAGTTCACTGCATCCTAACTGGTCGATAGGTAAAAATCAAAGAGGTTTTGATAGATAATCGAGGTCGTATAAATATTGGTATCATCCATATGTTTCATATAGAAGGAATAACCATTCGGGACGTAATTCTGCTCGGAACGATTGAAGGGGTGACAGAGGGCAAAATTCTCAGGGACTCATGAGTAAAAACAAAATCGACAAATACGCAGATCCTACAGAAGAACCCCGATTATCGGAGTACAATTTCAGTGTCGATGCCTCGGGGAATGTATCGGCCTTCGGAAGGATCAAAACACTAGGTGGCCCAGACCTATACAAACCGATCCTTCTCAAATGAATCCAAACTTAATGTGCAAATACCATGGCATGCATGTCCATAGGATCGAAGACTGCAGACAGTTGAGAGAGGAAGTAGCTTGATTGTTCAACGAAGTACATCTTCGAGAATTCCTCAGTGATAGAGCCAAAAATCATTTCAGGGAAAGGGACCCCAACAGAAAAAATGAGCAAGAATAACCTCAGCATGTTATCAACATGATCGTCGGCGGGATCGACGTTCCACAAGGACCAGTATTCAAACGCACCAAAGTATCGATCACAAAAGAGAAACGAACTTGAGACTATATGCCCGAAGGCACTCTATCATTCAACGACGAAGAAATGCAAGGCCTCTCCCAACCACACAATGACGCCCTAGTAATTTTTATCTTGCTAAATACAATTCAAGTTAAACGTGTTCTCATGGATCTAGGTAGCTCAACAAACATAATCAGATCGAGGGTCATAGAGTAGATTGGCCTACTAGGCCAAATTGTACTTGCATCTCAAGTCCTAAACGGCTTCAACATGGCTAGTGCAACAGCAAAAGGGGAAATAATCCTACCAGTAAATGTGGACAGAACCATCCAAGACACAAAATTTCATGTCATCAAAGGCGAGAAAAGATACAATGCACTGCTCGGGAGTCCATGTATCCACAACATGAGGGCAGTACCATCGACCCTTCACCAAATGATGAAGTTCCCAACAATGGATGGTGCGAAAATAGTTTATGGGGAACAGCACGCTGCAAATGAGATGTTTTCAATCGACGAGGTGATGCCGATACCAGCGCCTTCAACCTTGGAAAAGTCGAGCACCAAAGATAAGAAAGCAGTCAAATAGAAATCATCGTCCCCAGCTTCGATCGAATCGAATAAACAGGTAATCGAAGAAGAAGAGGATTTTCTCACTCCTTGAACTTTCGTCGTTCCCGAAGAATCAAATGCAACCAAATCAGCGGTCGAGGAGCTGGAACCGGTGATACTGATCAAGTCTACCCGAACGTAAGGTTTACCTAGGAACAGGGTTGACCCCCAAACTTAGGAAAAAATCATTCAATTTCTTATTGATAACATGCATTTCTTTGCGTGGTCCCATTTATACATGACAGGAATCCCGCTCGAGATAACAACCCGTCGGTTGAGCCTGGATCCCAAGTTCAGACCGATAAAGCAAAAAAGATGGCCTCAATCCGAGGTGAAGCACACCTTCATAAAGGAATAGGTAACTAAACTTCTTAAAATGGGGTCCATTCAAGAAGTAAAGTATCCCGAGTTGTTAGCCAACGTAGTCGTAGTCCCCCAAAAGGGGAACAAACTTAGAATGTGTGTAGATTATAAGGACTTGAATAAAGCATGTCCAAAAGACTCTTTTCATTTGCCTAACATCGATCAAATGATCGATGCCACGGCCGGCCACGAGATACTTACTTTTCTCGATGCCTATTATGGGTACAACCAAATCCAGATGGACCCGGTGGACCAGGAAAAAACTTCTTTTATCACTAAGTATGGAACTTACTGCTATAATGTAATACATTTCGGACTAAAAATCACAGGAGATACATATCAACGCCTAGTTAACAAGATGTTCGGAGAACATATAGGAAAATCAATGGAAGTTAACATTGACGATATGTTAGTTAAGTTCCGGTGCGGCCGATGCCTATTCTGGGTACAACCAAATCTAGATGGACCCGGTGGACCAGGAAAAAACTTCTTTTATCACTAAGTATGGAACTTACTGATATAATGTAATACCCTTCGGACTAAAAATCACAGGAGCTACATATCAACGCCTAGTTAACAAGATGTTCGAAGAACAGATAGGAAAATAAATGGAAGTTAACATTGACGATATGTTAGTTAAGTCCCTGTGCGTAGAGGACCATTTGACTCATTTGCAGGAGACATTCGAAATCTTGAGGAAATACAACATGAAACGTAACCCCGAAAAGTGTGCTTTCGGGGTCGGCTTGGGTAAATTCTTCGGCTTCATGGCATCAAATCGGGGAATCGAGATCAATTCTGATAAGATCAAGGCCATCGAGGACATCACCATCGTGGATAGCACATGTTCAGAGGCAAACCGGACGGTTAGCTGCCCTAGGATGATTCATTTCGAGGTCATCATATTGGAGCCACATGTTCTTTTCCTTACTCAAAAAGAAAAATAATTTTACATGGACCCTTGAATGTCAGCAAGCATTGGAGGAATAGAAACAATATCTATCAATCCCACCTTTGCTCCACACCCCAAAGGCATATGAGAAGTTATACCTATATTTGGTAGTGTCCGAGATAGCGGTAAGTGGTGTATTAGTTCGAGAAGAACAAGATACGCAGTTTCCAGTTTACTACGTAAGCCGAACTTTAGGGGATGCCAAAACTCGATATCCACATTTAGAAATATTAGCACTTGCATTAATAAGCGCATCTAGAAAATTAAAATCATATTTTCAATGTCACCCCATACGTGTAATCACCACCTATCCCCTTAGAAATATATTTTTTTGCACAAGCCCGAGTTATCGGGACAATTTGCCAAATGGGTTGTTGAACTTGGCGGGTATTGTTGAATCAAGTCACTACATGGTTTTGAAGATTGACAAATGCCAACCCAGTTGAACCAGGTCCATCAGGGCAAACATAGTCAAACAGAACCATTGGCACGAGAAGCGTCCATGCACAGGAGATAAATATTATCTGTGAACTAAGAGGTTATCTCCTAAGCGAAAAGGTTGCAAATTGATAAGAAGATGGAGTTCGATTTCAGGTAGGACAGAATCAAGATCAAGAAAGTTGAGATAAACACAAACTCTTCCACCAAGGAAGAGTTGCATTAGAACTGAACAACAACATCTCAACTACTGATTCTATAAAATGTTGAAGCATTCCTGCTGAAGAATTTATGCACAAACACGGAAGTGAAACAAGAACTGAAAGCAAAATTATCAAAGCAATTTTGCAAGCAGAATCCTTGTGCGACATAAAAGCTACTTGAACCAGCTAGAAGAACCAGTTCCATATGTTGTCTTTTTAGTCCAGTTGGTTGTAGTAGGTGATTACATATTGTATCTTTCAGCTTTATCTAGAACCAATTGTAATAGGTACACACTGTTCAAGTTAGAGTTAACTTGAAGTTTGTCGCAATTAGCTAGAAGCTAGTTTTCCACAAAGGGATTAGAGTTAGTCCTTAGGTTTACAAAAGAGTTTATTTTGTAAATGTTGTTTGACTCATTGACATAGTGAAGAGTTTGGGAAAATCCTACTGGGAAGTAGGTCGTGGTTTTTTCACCTTTTGAGCCAGGTGTTTTCCACGTAAAATTTCGGTGTTCTTTAAATTCTGCAATTATTTTTCCGCAAACTGTAGAAGTTGAAACACCAAGAAGATCCAGGTTCTTCTATAGAGACTGCACTCGAAACTTGGACACCACACAAATCACCCCTCCCCCCTATTGTGTGGTATTGACGTATAAAACATCAATTGGTATCAGAGCAGGTTATCCTTGAAAAGACTAACACCTTGGAAAAGATCAAAATGAGTACCACCTGGAAACTGGGAGGGTCAATCAACTGCAAGGCCACCACTCTTTAATGGCTAATATTACTCCTGGTGGAAGAACAGGATGAAGGATCACTTGATTGGAGAAGACTATGAACTTTGGGACATAGTCACTGATGGTCCTCTAGCCACCATGAAGAAGACTGTTGAAGGAGTAGATGTACCAAAAACTAGAGTTGACTGCACTGCTGAGGATCTGAAGAAATGGGAGAAAAATGCTAAGGCCAAAAAGTGGTTGGTTTGTGGACTAGGTCCAGAGGAGTATAGTAGGATTCAAAGTTGCACCACTGCCAAAGAAATTTGGGATACCTTACAAGTAGCCCACAAAGGAACACCTCAAGTGAAAAGATCAAGAGGTACTCTACTATACTCTCAGTATGAAAACTTCACTATGAAAGAAGGAGTAAAGCTGGCAGGTGGGCCGGGCCCGCGGGCTAAATGGTCTGGCCCGCGGGGGGTCAGGGCTTGGGGGGCTTTAGGCCCGTGGGGGGCCGGGTATTGATTTTGGACCCGTGAGCCCAGGCCCGACAAACGGGCCTGGGCAGAGCCCAACGGTCGAAAAAAAAATTATTTAAAAAAAGGTCAACGGTCAGAATTTCAAATTCTAGCCGTTGGACCCTTAAAATAGGCATTTGGCTTGTTTAAAAAATAGCCATTTGGCCCCCACATTTTGTTTTAACCCCAAACTTTTTATAATTATACTTTTTCCCTTTTCTCAATTATAAATACCCCCTCATTCTTTCATTTTTACTCACAAAATCATCAATCTCTCTCTAATTTTCTTCTATTATTGCTTACTTTATTATTGCAAATTGTGAAAAATTGTGAAGTTGGTGAATTGAAGTATTCAAAGTCTTCAAGTCTTCAACATTATACAATTTTCAAGAAGTTGTTCGTCAATTCGGTAAACTCGTTCCAACTCTTAAGTTTTAATATTATAGTTTTGTTTGTTTAATTTGTTTTCCTTATAATTAATATGGACTTTTCTTTGAAAAAAATATTTGGTGGTAAGGGAAAATCTAAAATTGGTGAATCTAGTAGGCAAGCTACTACTACTCCCTCGGCTCCACGACGTAGACATGTTACCCGTCCTCACCCACCTATTATTCTTGATAGTGATAACCCTTATTTTCAATTTACCGATAGTCAGTTTATACATGATCTTACACAAGGTTCACAATTAAATGATGAACATATGAATTCCCTTTATGGTAATCCAACTATCTATGGAAATGATGAGGAAAATAATGATTTAGATGAAACTCAACCCGATTTAGATGATACACCTACTAGTCCTGTTGTTAACCAAACTGATAATAATCCAAATGATGCCCCGGATGACCCTCCTGTAGTAACCCCTACTTTTAATAGACAACGTGGTAAACGGGCCGAAACATCTCTTGTTTTGCATTTTTTTACTCAACTAAAAGATCAAAATAAGGCTAAGTGTAAAACTTGTGGTCTCTTGATGTCTCATAAATTTAATGACCACCGTGGGGGTACTTTGAGTAGACACATACTGAAGCACCCTGATGCTAAAATTAAATTTCAACAAATGAAAGCTCAGCAAGAGGGGACAAGTGTAGGTACTCAGGTTAACCCTAGTACCGGCTAAAATCCAGTTCAACCGGGAATTAACACTATTACCGGTGGCATTTTATATTACGATCCAAATAAAAATCGTGAAGAATTGGCAAAAATGGTTACTGTTATGTGCTTACCATATAGTTTCCCTCTAACCCTCAGTTTGTCCATTATATTAGAAGAATTTTTAATCCTACTTATAAAGGATGGCCTTGCACAACTGTAAAGTCTGATATTTATAAATATAAACATGAATATGAACAATATTTGTGCTATTTATGTCACGGCCCAAATTCCTATTCAGGTCGTGATGGCGCCCAACACCGGAGTCAGGCAAGCCAACACTAGTTACTAACGAAATTTCTTAAATTAAATGAGATGTTCAAACACTTACCCAGTTTTAAACTAAGAAGTCCTTTAATAAAAGTGAGAAAGTGAAGCAAGTTGATTTAAAGTAACTTAAAATCATCTGCCAGCATAACAGAGTAGGAAAATACTAGTGAATCAACTACGTGTGCCAAGATCTAATGTCACAAGTCCACAGGCGACTAGTGGAATATACAAAAAAATACACAGAATAGATGTACAATTGTCTGGAAGGGTAGACAGGATATTCAACAATAATGGAAACTCCACAGTGCTGGTGGGGAAAACGCTAGGAAGAGCAATTCACCGTGTAGTCAAATCCCGGTAGTACTTTCAGCGACGAACACCCGAATGGTGACCAGGTGCAACAACCTCAGAACCTGTACAATTAAGTACAAAAGTGTAGCATGAGTACATATAAACAAATATGTACCCAGTGAGTATCCCGTCTAAACTCGAAGAAGTAGTGACGAGAGGTAGACGTGGTACTCACTAGGGTCGTTATCAATAATATGATTTAATGAATCTAGACAAGAATAACATTTATGCAAAGCAAGTAGACATGGAGCATCAGTATATAACGATAACGATCTACCTGCAAGGGCCAAGTAACAATATTTAATAAAAATCACAAGTGTCTTGCCCACAGAACAATTGAATTGGTAAGAATAATAATAAGACTCTCAATCAAGCACATAGCATATAATATGCTGAGGCGTACGGCCGAAGTGACGCAAAAATTCAAATGTGCATTGCCGAGGGTCGAGCGGCACGAACCATAGATGCATCTATTACCCCGCTCGCGAATCGATCATGCGACGCGATTGACATAAATATAAGGCTACCCCGCTCACCAATTATACATGTGACACGGGTGCTCGTAGATATACACAGAATTATCAGGAAATTCAGGAGTTTATCATGGATTATTCTTAAATTCAGGGACTCAAGCACTTAAACTTACACATAGCTTCCGAAATTCTCATGTCGATTTCAAGAATAATAAGCAACCAGGAACACATGTAAAGATACAGGTGAGGCACATAGAGGCATGCTTGTGAAATCCTAAATTCTACCCGGCACAACTGAGTAGTAGCTACGCACAGACTCTCGTCACTTTGCGCGTACGTAGCCCTCGCAAATAAGGACAATTTAATCGTTTACATTTACCTATGGGAACAATTACCTCTTACAAGGTTGGAAAGGAGACTCACCTCGCGTAGAATCAACTTCCCGGTCAAGAACGCGCCCGTAACTCCAAACTTTACACCCGAGGCCTCGAAACTAGTCAAATGATATGTAAATATGTCAATGCATGCTCAAGGTATGGAAATTATCCTACTTATTTAGTAAATTCACTATTCTTGAAGAAATCCCAAAATACACCCCCGAGCCCACATGCTCGGATTCTGGAAATTTTCGAAGATAACACTCACCCATAGCCTAAGGGTCATTAATATATAATTTTTATATGATTTCATGGTAGAAAAGTAGTGAAATTCCCTAAAGTTCATCAACCCTAGGTTTTCACTGTAACCCCTATGATTTCCACTATTTAGATGTTAATCTACCTAGGTTTTGGTGCAATAATCTAACATTTAAATAGAATTTACTTACCTCTTAGTAGCTAGGTTGTGGAGAGCTCTTCCCAAGCTCTCAAGTCTTCAATGGAGGTGTAAAATGAAAAGAATGAAGAAAATCCCGTGTTTAAGTTAAAGTGCACTGCTTGGCCTATAGGGGTTCCGCACCTGCGGTCTCGCGCCTGCGAGCTGGGGCTCGCACCTGCGGATTTGGACGGGAAAGATTGTGCCCGCACCTGCGGAGCTGGAGACCGCACCTGCGGTTTCTATCCTGCGGAATTAAATACGCACCTGCGGAATTCCCGCACCTGCGAGGCTGGGACCGCAGGAGCGGTCCCGCACCTGCGGCTGGGCAACCGCTCCTGTGGTCACACCAGATCAGGTGCACCAGCTGCATTTTCAGCTGGTTTTTGGCCTCGCTTGATGTCCGGGAGGCACCTGGGCCCACCCGAGCCCCCGCGCAATTATACCAACAAGTCCTAAGTCATATTGCGGACTCGCTCGAGCCTTCGGAACACCCAACACGGCGCTAGAACTCAAAATCACCCCTCAAACCCCCTAGAATCAAACTTAAGAATTTCTAAGTTTTTTAATTCGGTTTCAATGCGTTGAACCGACCTATACCACTCGGAATGACACCAAATTTTGCAGGCAAGTCATGAATGACATAACGGAACAATTCCCGATCTCAAAATTCCGTTCGGACCTCGATAACATAAAATCACATTCCAAACCAAATTTCAAACTTAAGGAAACTCTATTTCGCTATTTGGCGTCGAAATGCTCCCGGGTCATTCAAAACCCATTACGGACAAACGTACAAGTCTGAAATCATCATACGATGCTGTTAGAATCGTCGAAACTCAATTTTGATGTCGTTTACTCAAAATGTTGACCGAAGTCAAACTTGGCTTTAAAAGCCAACCTTAAGGAACCAAGTGTTCCTATACTATTCTAAACACTTCCAAATCCCGAACCACCTGGCCCCGCAAGTCACAAATCACGATAAGCTTCTATGAGGAGTCTTATTTAACGGAACGGGGTCCAAATACGCAAAATGACCGGTCGGGTCGTTACATTCTCCACCTCTTAAACAAACGTTCGTCCTCGAATGGGTCTAGAATCATAGCTGAAGTGTTGAATAAGTGTGGGTATCTGCTCCGCATGTCCTCCTCGGACTCCCAAGTCGCCTCCTCGACCGGTTGGCCCTGCCACTGGACCTTTACAGTAGAAATTCTCTTAGATCTCAACTGGCGGTCCTGTCTATCAATAATAGCAACTGGCTCCTCCTCGTAGCCCAACCTCTCATCCAACTGAATAGTACTGAAATAAAGAACGTGAGAGAAATCGGCGTGGTATCTCCGGAGCATGGATACGTGGAATACCGGATGGACTCCGGACAAGCTGGGAGGTAAGGAAAGCTTATAAGCAACCTCTCCAATTCGCCTCAATACCTCGAAAGGACCTATGAACCTCGGGCTCAGCTTGCCGTTCTTTCCGAATCTCATAATACCCTTCATCGTCGAAACCTTCAGCAAAACCTTATCTCCCTCCATAAATGACACATCACGTGCCCTCTGATCCGCGTAGCTCTTCTGTCTGGATTGTGCTGTACGGAGCCTCTCCTGAATTAACTTCACCTTCTCTAAAGCATCTCTCACTAGGTCTACACCATATAACTTAGCCTCACCAGGCTCAAACCACCCGATAGGAGAACGACATCGCTGACCATATAAAGCCTCAAATGGAGCCATCTCGATGCTGGACTGATAACTATTATTGTAAGCAAACTCGACCAAAGGCAAGAAGTGGTCCCACTGGCCTCCAAAGTCAAGCACACATGCTTTGAGCATGTCCTCCAATATTTGAACTGTACGCTCTGACTGACCATCAGTTTGTGGATGAACTGATGTGCTGAGATCAATCTGAGTACCCATCTCTCTGTGCAATGCTCTCCAGAAGTGCGAGGTGAACTGGGGACCTCGATCTGATATAATGGACACCGGTACACCATGCAACCGGACTATCTCTCGAATGTAGATCTGGGCTAGCCTGTCAGAAGTATAAGTAGTAGCCACAAGAATGAAATGCGTCGATTTGGTCAATCTATCCACAATAACACAATCCGCGTCAACCTTATGCAACGTACGAGGCAACCCAACCATGAAGTCCATAGCAATGCGCTCCCACTTCAACTCAGGAATGGGAATCTGCTGAAGTAGGCCCCATGTCCTCTGGCGCTCATATTCAACCTGCTGGAAATTAAGACACCTAGCCACATACTCCACAATGTCCCTCTTCATCCGTCTCCACCAGAAATGCTACTTCAAATCAAGATACATCTTCGTAGCACCAAGATGAACAGAATACCGCGAGCTGTGTGCCTCCTCTAGAATCCTCTGCCTCAAGACATCAACATTAGGAACGCACAATCGATCCTGAAGTCTCAGAACACCATCCTCGCCAATAGTAACCTCCTTGGCACCACCCTGGACCACTGTCTCCCGTAGTTCTACCAAACACGGATCATCGTACTGTCGAGCCTTGATCTCCCCCAATAATGAAGACTGAGCAACCACATAAGCTAGAACTCGACGAGTCTCTGAAAGATCTAATCTCACCAAGCGATTAGCCAAGGACTGAATGTCCAAGGCTAGAGGTCTCTCTTCAACTGCAATATAAGCCAAGCTACCCATACTCTCTGTCTTCCTACTCAAAGCATCTGCTACCACATTCGCCTTGCCCGGATGATAAAGAATGGTGATGTCATAATCCTTTAGTAACTCAAGCCACCTGCGCTGCCTCAAATTAAGATCCCTCTGTTTGAACAAGTGCTGCAAGCTGCGGTGGTCTGTATAAACCTCACAAGACACACCATATTAGTAATGCCTCCAAATCTTAAGAGCATGAACTATCGCCGCCAACTCCAAATCGTGCACAGGGTA
>MDKH01052194.1:0-15975 GCA_005239495.1 Nicotiana undulata | reverse complement strand
ACTTTATTCGTACTGACGTCCTTTTATTTGTGGACGTTGCATGTCGTGCTGCAGGTCCTGATACACAGGTAGACATAGCTCTCCCACCATAATAGGCTTTCCGGTTCAGCGGTCATAGGCGAGATCCCTTCTCTGTACTTGTCGTGGTCTTGGTATGCATTTTTGTTATAGATATTATGGGTATGTCGGGGCCCTGTTCCGGCTATGTTGTATTACTTATGCTCCTTTAGAGGCTCATAGACAGGTGTCAACTCATGTATAGTTTGGTATGCCTTGTTGGATATTTTTTGTTGTATAGTCTTTCATGGCAGCGTTGTAGCTCGTACCTTTTATGTAGTTTCTTAGCAATCTTGTCATCCCATGTGATGTATGTTCATGATCAATATCTACCATTTATATTGATCTCGTTATCCCTTAAAAATAATAAAAAGGTTAGACAAAATGTATGTTGGTGCTCGGCAAGTATGGCCCGGGTGCTAGTCATGATCCTCCAGTTTGGGTCGTGACAGTTATATTATATCTGTAGGATATGAATAAATGAAATCTTATTCCTTTCACCTCTTTACCACATTCTTCCTTTACCATTCGATATTTACCTCTTCATCTTTGGCATTTGGTTTCTACATCTTCACAGACATTACTTTCCTTGCGGTAATCCTTCTGCACCAGGTATAATTGAATTTCGTACACACAAGGGTGACACGTGGTATAACTGGAACATTTAGTCCCTTAAGCTTAACTCTGCTCATAGTGCTTGCTTTAGGTAAGCGTCTTCGTGAATGACCTTTAAAGATTATTCTTCTATTGTTCATTCTATTATTGTCGAAACACTATCTTTGAAACGATGTCGACTATTACCAATTCCTTTGATCCGTAATTCATGTTCGATTTGTTTTTTCTTGTTTACTATCCCATACTAATTTCTATTACTTAGGGGGTCTAACTTTTCCTTATGCTAATCACGTGTGAGTCACCAACTCATTTCTCGGAATGAGGGTATGGCTTTATGGCTTATTCTTTTGTATTGTCTCAAGGCCTGTCTCCTCTCATTTTTTTTTTCACTTTACTATAGACTTTATCATTATACCATATGTTGATTTACTGCTATCACTCATTTATCACCTCTTACTCATAATGTTTCATTTACTCTCTTCTTATTTTCATGCTAATACCTCTATTTGTCGCCCTATTATAAAGACTTCAACATGACGTTCTTTCACATTTAGCTCCCCCTGCTTCATATCACTGGCTCTTCGGGACGCCTAACATTCTTCTTCTTTTTTTGTTTTATTTTTTTATTATTATTTTACTAGTGGCTGGAGTCATACTAAGGCAAATATTTATCCCTTCTAGGATCCTAGTGCCTATGTTCTAAAATTTCTGAATATTCTAGTATTCATATCTGATTGTTCTATTCTAGAGTTACCATATGGCTATATCCAAATTAGAACTATTACCATGTTCTGCACTACCCTTCGAAAATGTTAAATAATGAAAACAATCTATCCACAATTTTCGGTTACTCTAACACCAGCTGGATCCTGATATCCTATCCTTCTCTTATATTATTTCAGTTAGCTCCCATAGGGCATAATTGAGATTGGTATGGACAATTGCAGATATCTCTGTTACCGTTGAAAGTAACTAAAAATGCTTATATTTCTCTGCCAGAATTATAAATACTGATAATCTTTATTAACTAGGTACCTCGTACCCTTCTTTATCTTGCTTCTTTTACTTGCTAAAACTCGTATCTACCTTCTGATTCTCTTATTTCTTTTTACCATATGGGTAGATAGATATTCTTTCCTTAGAGCTCCTTATTAAGAAACTAACACATCTTAGTACACACATGATCTGCTGAAGCCCTCACATTTACTCATCATAAGCATGATGCAAAATTGAGTTCCTCTGACTCAACTCTTCCACAGCCACATTGCAATCTCTTACCATCCATCTTTCAAGATGTATGCATCGTCGTATTATAAATAAGATAGAATTGAGGAAATTGAGCTCTACCACACGATCTAGAGTAAGATGAAAGAGTAACAATCCTAAATGCCCTGTAGCCTCTTGCTTATAAGTGTGGTGCACAACACACCCATAAACAAGACTCTACTAGACACGGCTCATAGACAACCCCTAGGACAGACCTGCTCTGATACCAAGTTTGTCATGACCCAAACTGGAGGATCTTGACTAGCACCCAGTCCATACTTGCCGAGCACCAACGTACATTTTATCTAACCTTCTTATTATCTTTAAGGGATAACGAGATCAATATAAATGGTAGATATTGATCATGAACATACATCACATGGGATGACAAGATTGCTAAGAAACTACATAAAAGGTACGAGCTACAACGCTGCCATGAAAGACTATACAACAAAAATTATCCAACAAGGCATACCAAACTATACATGAGTTGACACCTGTCTATGAGCCTCTAAAGGAGCATAAGTAATGCAACATAGCCGGAACAGGGCCCCGACATACCTATAAAATCTATAACAAAAATGCATACCAAGACCATGGCAAGTCCGTAGAAGGGATCTCGCCTATAACCGCTGAACTGGAAAGCCTATTGTGGTGGGGGAGTTGTGTCTACCTGTCTATCAGGACCTGCAGCACGACATGCAGCGTCTACAAATAAAAGGACGTCAGTACGAATAAAGTACTGAGTGTGTAAGGCAGGAGAGCATAAATAAGAACAGTAATGTAAAGAGAGATGTAGGAGATACAGTCTGTAACATCTGAGTGCTACTAAGAGACAGTAACATGAAATGCATGATACATATATACACATAATCTTTTTAAAATATCCGCCTCTGTGGGCATCATCATCATCATAGAACATTCGCCTCTCTGGGCATCATCATCATCATATTATACCCGGCCTCAAAGAGGACTCGGTAAACCCAACTAATCAGTGGTTGCACAATAGGTTCCATACCCGGCCGACTATAGCGTGGCTCGGTAGAGTAAAATAGTTTTATATATATATATATATATATATATATATAAAATACATGTAGGACTCATTGGAATCATAGTCTGAACCTTTCGGAGTGACGTAAGGTTGATATTCTCCGTACATGTTATTAGGATTAACTCTTCATCAAGAATCTTATAATAATAAGGAAGTACCAACAACATTGATAACATAAAAGTAAGAGAAGCAACCTCAAAATCAATTGTTCCATAAGAAGGGAAACAATGTAAGTACTACTAGCTTCTAAGAGTAGAGTATCTTTGGAAGCTCATTCATTGCATTATGTACAATCGGAGTAGTTCAAAAGAAGGAAAGGAATAGCCTCACATACCTTGTATATACTGTCCCAACCTCAAGCTACGCAAATGTCACAACTCCTTAATCTACAATAAGAGAAACGACACTATCGTTATCGTTTAAGCGTCATAATTATTATGTATCGACCACAACCTATTTTACGATGAAACGGAAAGCACCTCCCCTATTTATATAACTTCACAAAAGTCAAAACAATCACCTAAAAGCGCAAACAACATCAATAATAATCATACTGAGCCTCCCAAAATAGTCCACACACAACCTAATCACTTCACATATAAGACGACCAACGTAGTCGTGTCAAACGACCCAGAAATGTTAAAAAGAACGACCAGCTCACAACCCTACATCTATATGGTGTTTATACACACCCTTCCTCCTCCAAAACTCCACAAAACAGTATTAAAACATGCATCCCAACAACAACACAAAACAGTCCGCTACAAGTCAAATAACTCGAACTCACGGCTTCCGATCACCGTCCCGTGAGTTCTAACTATTAGGAAACACATTTATCAACCTTTCTTGATATTTAAGCACTTAAATACATATATTAGACGTTTCTTAACTATGAAGTAACTTCCAAAACTCTAACTACAAAGAAAAAGAAGAGGCGGTATAATGACACTTACGTCGTAGGGATCGTTTTGATGTTATTGCTTCTCGATTTCATGCCCGGGATGATATTCTTCTTTGAAACCCTAGTAGATAGCATGAGGTTATGTTTATGGGTGTTATTTGGTCGTTTTATGCTGAAATATGAAGAGAAAGCCGACCTAAGACACATATATATCTATTTTGGAAAAAGTCAAAGAGGTGCTAGCTTGGCACCCTAGGATTGGTCCATCTTCCGATGCTTATATCTTTTTATCCCGATGTCGTATGAACGAAAGGTTAAGAACGTTGGAAACTACATTCCAAGACCTTCCATTTGGTATATTATATGTCCCAATAAGACCTAATATAGTATATGAAATGTATTGCTCAAAAAGCTCTAGTGATCCACCTACTTGTCATATATGATGTATGCGCAGTCTCGCAAAACTGGAAATATCTCTCCACTCCTATGTCGTATCGATGAACGGTTTAATGCATTGGAAACTAGACTTGCATATATTCAATTTGGTAGGTATATCATCACCTAATTATAAGTATATTTGGAGAAAAATGCAGCTACATTCGACCTAAGTTTCAACAAATATTTGAATGTAACTTATGAAGACCTATTCCAACTTCTGTTCCAAAACTTGCTTGACTTCAAAACGTAGCACACGACTATCATATGAAAAATTTAACTCATAGAATAACCTCCTTATAATTTAATGAACCTTAGTCGAACCCTAAAGTACATGTTATAACATTCCAAACTCGTCGACTTTCGACGAACCTTATTTTCTTCAATTGGTTTAGCTTCTAAGCTTTTCAACCCTCTTTGTACTCTTTATTCGTGATCTTAAATATTTGTAACCTCCAATGTAACATGAATAACTTACTTTATATTCCATCAAATAGAATCTTATTTCTGAGCTTACATCAATTGACTTACGATGTACTCTCACGTACGAAAATATGGGGTGTAACACCCGGCAAGCTATCTTTGGATTTGGAAAATCGGAAGACTCCACCGACAAATACCTCATTAAAGGATCCACCAACCTTGGAGTTGAAGCCTCTTCCACCACACCTCAGGTATAAATATTTGGGCCCTGCTTGTACTTTACCTGTTATACTTTCTGCTTGTTTAACCCAAGTGCAAGTAGACTCAACCCTTGAAGTGCTCCAAAGGAGAAAGAAAGTAATTGGATGGACTCTAGCAGATATTCAGGGTATAAATCCCGCCTTTGGCATGCACAAAATCATTCTTGAAGATGACGCAAAACCTTCTGTAGAACATCAACGAAGGTTGAACGAGGCGATGCAAGAGGTGGTCAAATAGAAGATAATTAAGTGGCTCGATGCTTGAGTTATTTATCCAATCTTTGACAGTGCTTGGATTTCACCAGTACAATGTGTTCCGAAAAAGGTGGCATGACAGTGGTGCAGAATGAAAAGAATGAGTTGATTCCCACCGAACCATGACTAGCTGGATGGTTTGTATGGATTAAAGGAAACTGAACAAGGTAACCCGAAAGGATCACTTTCCTTTTCCATTTTTGGACCAGATGCCTGATAGACTTGCTAGGCGGGCCTTTTAATGTTTCTTGGATGGGTATTCGGGCTACAATCAGATACTTATAGCCCCAGAAGATCAAGAGAAAATAACCTTCACCTGTACCTACGGGACATTTGTTTTTTCAAGGATGTCATTCGGTTTGTGCAATGCACCCGCCACATTCCAGCGGTACATGATGGCAATTTTCACGGATATGGTAGAGGACTTCTTGGAAGTCTTCAAGGACGACTTCAGTGTGGTCAGGGACTCATTTGAGGAGTGTTAGCAAAATCTTGATAAATCTCTCACCCGGTGTGAAGAAACCAACCTAGTCTTGAATTGGGAGAAATGTCATTTCATGGTCGAGGAAGGCATTGTCCTCGGCCATAAAATATCAAAAGATGCCATTGAAGTGGATAAAGTTAAGATCGAAGTTATCTCCAAGTTTCCTCCTCCGACTTTCGTCAAGGGAGTCTGAAGTTTCCTTGGGCGTGCAGGATTTTAACGGAGATTCATTAAAGATTTTTCAAAAGTGGTAAATCCCTTATGCAAGCTATTGGAGAAGGATGCCAAGTTTGAGTTCAAGAGGAATGTATGAAAGCCTTTGAGTTGTTGAAGTAAAAGTTAACTACCACTCTGATAATCACCGCACCAAATTGGAGCTCTCCCTTTAAGCACATGTGTGACTCAAGTGATGTGGCGGTGGGATCGGTCTTGGGCCAATGGGTGAACAAAATGTTTCATCCCGTATATTATGCAAGCAAAACCATGAATGATGCCCAAGTTAACTATACTGTCACGGAGAAGGAATTGTTGGCTATTGTATTTGCAATGGAAAAATTTAGGCCCTACCTCATGGGCTACAAGGTGATTGTTCATGCCGATCACGCGGTGCTCTGGTACTTGATGATGAAGACGGATTCCAAAGCTAGGCTTATAAGGTGGGTCTTGTTGCTCTAGGAATTTGATCTTGAAATTATTGATAGAAAGGGGAGCGAAAATCAAGTTGCCGATAATTTGTCCCGGTTAGAGGAGCACGGAAGGCCAAAAGATAGTCTTGAGATCAATGATGCCTTTCCGGCTGAGCAGCTCCTTTCGGTCTCCATGCATGACATGCCTTAATTTGCGGACATCGCCAACTTTCTTGTTACCGGTGTTGTCCAGTGTGAGCTCTCTTCTAACCAAAGGAAGAAGCTTTGACGGAACAAATTGGATTACCATTGGGATGAGCCGTACTTGTTTAAAATATGCAATGATGGAGTTATTCATCGTTGTGTCCCCGGGGAAGAACAAATGACCATTCTTGATTCTTTCCATTCCTCGCCCTACGGTGGTCATCATGGTGGGGAAAGTACAACTTCTAATGTTCTAAGTTGTGGGGTTTATTGGCCAACTTTGTATATAGATTCGAGTGAATTGGTGAAGAGGTGTGACGAATGTCAAAGAGCGGGTGGCATATCAAAGAAGGATCAAATGCCCCTCACAACGATTCTTGAAGTTGATATATTTTATGCGTGGGGCATAGACTTCATGGGCCCTTTTGTCAGATTGTGTGGTAATATCTACATTCTCGTGGAGGTGGATTATGTCTCAAAGTGGGTCGAGGCCATGGATTTTCCCAATAATGAAGCCGAAAGTGTAGTTGCATTTCTCAAGAAGAACATTTTCACACGGTTTGGGATACCTCGGGCAATCATAAGTGACATGGTATCTCATTTTTGTAATAGGGCTTTTGATACGTTGCTTTCCAAGTATGGGGTAAATCACAAAGTGTCCACTCCTTACCATCCTCAAGCTAGTGGGAAAAATGAAGTCTCAAATCGGGAAATCAAGAACATCTTGTCCAAGCCCGTGAATGCCAATAGGACTGATTGGTCAACAAAGTTTGATGACGCACTATGGGCGTATAAGACTGCATTCAAGACCCCGATAGGTATGTCCCCGTACCAGTTGGTGTATGGTAAAGCATGTCACTTACCAATTGAGTTGGAGCACAAGTCATTATGGGCCTTGAAGAAGTTAAATTTTGATTGGGACGCTTCTGCAAATATCCGTGTTAATCATCTCAATGAGCTTGACGAGTTTAGGTTTCATGCTTACTCAATCTCTTCATTGTATAAGGAGAAAATGAAGTATTTGCATGACAAGTATGCCAAGAACCGGGAATTCAAAGTGCGCGATTTGGTACTACTATTCAACTCCCGTCTACGACTCTTTTCGGACAAGCTCAAATCAAAATGGAGTGGTCCATTCGAGGTGGTGTTCGTCACACCTTTAGGTGCCCTTGATCTAAAGAACAAGAATGGAGAATTTTTCGTGTGAATCGGTATCGTGTCAAACACTACTTGGGGAAGTTTAAGGATATCCATGTGGTGGCTTTGTTGAAGCTCAATTGATCATGATAACTTGCGTCGTGCTGCGACGTTAATCAGGTGCTTCTTGGGAGGCAACCCAAGTGTTTTTTTCCTTTCTTTTTGTTTCTTCTTCTTAAATTGGATTTTCTTGAACTAAACTGTTTGTGAGATTGGTGTAAGACATGATTGATGTAGTGCAGGAACACATTCTAGACAATGGGCTAAAGCTGTGTAAACCGTTGTCGCGTTCAAAAATCTGAGGTCGGTTGTTTCAATTACGCTGGGGCTGTTTAAGTTCCGCGGCAGCGGAAAGATGGAACACAAACAGCATGCTCTCTGAAGTTTGTTCCGCTACAGCGTCCAGAATTCCGCATACAGCGATCTGCTTCCACTGTAGCGGGCAAAATTCCGGTGACAGCGGAATTTTTCAAGACTCAGCTCTTCAAAAAGGGAAAAAGAGGGATCAGCGATTAAATTCCGCTGTCGCGCTTGGTAAGTCGGTGGGGGCCCCAGTTTAAACTTTAAAGTATAAATATAGGAGGACCCCCTTCTTTTAACATTTTCACACTTTTACATCCCATAGCCCTTCTTACTATTCATAGCCCCTTTCACTGTGCATCTAAGCTTCAATATTCTAACAAGTTAGCATCCTACATAGAATCTAACACTAGTATGTTCAAATTCTTAATTTAAATTGTAGATTTTCATCTTTTTATTTGTTTCTTCTTAATTTTCTTTTCTTAAATGGGGTATTATAGACCTAATTCTTGAGCATGTTTCACCAAGTGGTATTAATAAATGGGTAGGGAATTATTGTTACCTAATAGGTTCAAGGGTGTTCAATTTTGAGTATTTCGTGCCTAATTTTTGAAAAATGGTTATACCCTAGTTCTTGAAAAAGTTGTCAGTGCACGTAATAATTGAATTTCGCTGCAGGTAGGAGGGCTACTCAGGGCTAGAAATCCAATAGTGTGGCAGGACCGGTTTGTCTCTAAACCAACTTATCACAAGTTCAGAGAGTGGTGGCCTCAGAGGTCACTTGTTTTGGAGAGGCCATTCATTGAGAGAAACCTTCTATTCCACAACCAGAACGTCAAGAGGCAATTCAACGGAAGGGTGGGATGGAAATTCTTCACCATCGAGGTTCAAGAGGACAATGAATTTGTGGTCAAAAAGTTTTACGCCAATGTTGCCCACATCAAAAAGGGCACATACCTGACCCAAGTTGGAAACAAGAAAAACCTTTTCAATGGAGATGCACTCAATGAGTATGCTTGTTTCAACAATGAATATGAGACCCTCTACATGGAGAAGATGGATTTGGGCGATGCGGCTCACACATGGTTAGCCTCCATTATTGCTATCCCTAGGACTACTCCAGCATGGTTGACACCAGGGGATACTATCTTAAGGAATACACTCTATTTTGAGGCTAAGGGTTGGGCAACATTTGTGTGTAGTAGGATTGACCCCACTTTGCACGACAGTGACATGTCTCTCTCACGGGCTCTTATTGTGGGGCAATTATGGCTGGCTTCCCGATCAACGTCGGGAATATCATGGCAAGGGTTATTACCAGGATAGTCTAGAAGAATGAGAGCTCTTATCCCTTCCCCAAGTTCCTCACTATGTACTTTCAAGACATGGGAGTTGAGGGAATGGACTTTGATGTCCTGGTACAGCTTGAAAGGCCTAGACAACCCCAAGGCCAAGAGCAAAGCCACCACTTCTGTTGCTGCTGAGCCTTCTATTGCTGCGGAGGGGTTCTCTACTACTGCCATCCCGGAGCCTTCCTATGGTCCTTCTATTGCCATTCCTGTATCAGTGCGCACCTCTTCCACATACCCTCAGACTGCTCTGAGGGTGTCTCAAACATTGGCTGGTATCAACAACTGGCTGCAGATAGCTTCTTCAAAGCTAACTGACCTCTCCACTGTTGTTGCATCCCAGTCAGCTCCAGCACATATTCATTTGCCTCCAACATTGGAGGAGACCTTGAAGAGCTTGGTTGATAACCAGAGGAATATATTGGAGACCCTGGACACACATGGGAAGGAGATCCATTCCTTGGGGAAGGCTGTGTAGAAAATGAATAAAAGTCAGGATGAGCTGAAAAAGAGTCAGGTGGAGATGCAGAAGACTCGGGATGATCTGAAGAAAGGGGTAGCCAAGCTCACACCAACGGGGAACATCCCCCTTGATCTACTGATAGGAGAGACTCCCCTGCAGCTCAGGCAGAACAGATTCCAGAGCAGCGGTTACCTCAGCTCTAGTGCGGAGAGGAGTCATTCACCGGACTAATGACATGGACATCCAACTCGAGGATCCAGCGGGAGAGGCCTCTTCCCAGCCACAGGACCCTGCTCTAGTGACTGCCACTGATCCTTCCTCCACAGCTGACCCGACCCCCTTACAAACTGAGGCACCCTAGGGAGTTCTCTCTTACTCTCTCACTCTTTCCCTATTCTATATTTTTTGCATTTAGAATTGAGTGTAATGCTAATATTTATTGGGGGGTGGCCTCTATTGGTGATTTGGTGATTCAGACATTCAGATATTTTTGTTTGTAATAACTCCTGATACTGCTTTTCTTTTCTTTATTTGCATTTCCTTACTTTTGGTTTGTTTTATCTTTGGTATGTATATATAAAGTTTCAATTCTCATGTATATATTCATTCCCCTTTTGATGTATATTCGTCATAATCCCCTATTGTACATATTCATTTTTACTTTACGTATTTTTACTCTATAACTTCTTTATTATTTTCATTTATAGTTTAGCTTCTTATTTCTTTTAGTAGCTTCTTTTTGAACTTACAGCTTCTTCTTACTTTTTTGTTATCAATAATCCCTTGGTTTTCTTAAGGTCGCGGTTTTTTCCAATGGTGAAAATTGTGTGAACCGGGTGTCTCTTCCCTACGACGAACGGTGTGACAACCTTCTTAAGGGATTGAGTCCATTTTCGTTTTGTTTTTGTTTTTCCTTTATTTTGGAAGTAATGAATAAATGTGACTCGAGTAAACTTCACTTGGAACCAGAATACTTACCTTTGACCTCATGGTTAGAGACAAAGTGTAGACGGGTCTATATATAGTTGTGGCCCTTAGAGTCTTGAGTTGTCTAAAACTATCAACAAGTGGTGTTTGTATCCATATGTAAGTATTCAATCTAAACCAAGGTTGTTATTGTCCCTTGACTCTATGATCTTTAACGATCATATGGCTTGAGAGGTGAGGTTTTGAGTTGCATATCCCAAGTGCCGTGCAAGAAAGTCTAGAACTTTCCCCAAGTGTTTTTCTAGGAAAACTCTTAAGTTAGCTTGACTTGAGAAGTGATTATAAACTCTCTTTGATTACCTTTTGAAATTAAAGACTTCCTTAGACTACCATGATATTATCGTTAGTCAACCTCTTTGAGCCTAAGCCTATTTGTTCAAAAACCACGTTACAAACCTTCATATGTCCTATAATACCCTCTCTTGGCATCCATTCTTTCCTTGAGCACTCATGATGAACAATACTCAAAATCATAAGTTTGGGGGAGAGACGAGGAAATTCAAAGTGATGAAAGGAATTGTCGAAAAAGGAAAGACCAATAAAAGGTTGAAAAGTCATAAAGAAGAGTAAAGGTTGAAAGGACTCAATGAAACAAATTTGAAAAGGCTTGGAATGATGAAAAGGGGAGAAAAATGAGTTCCAAGTAAAGGAAAGAGCGATAATGAGTCTCTGTAAGTTCCCCAAGTAAGAGAACATGACTCAAAGAGTTAAGAAAAACATGAGCCAAAGTGTGAAAATGGAGTGCTTAAGGAAAGATGTTCTATCATAGTTTATCATGCCTGAATTTGATCCAAAAAGCCTTCATTACATCCCGTTAAAGCCCTATAGGATCTCAAGTTGAGTGAGCTTACATTAGTGGTGATTTACACGAGGGGCAAGCCTATGGTACTTAGAGCCGGACTTTTGTCATTCTTTTGAGAGTGAAGAGAGTACCTCTTGATATCCCGGTTTTGGGTGTACATTCTATATGGTAAGATGAGCTCATGGAGAGTATAGGAGAAAGAGTCTCTGATCCACAGCGACTTAGGTGAGAGAGCGAAGCTCTTTGATGAATTGAGTCAACTCTTGAAACCTTGGTGTCACATTAGACCTAGTGAACTAAGAAAGTCATTGCATAATGTTGTCAATAATGCATTTGAGTTGAGGGTAATTTTTAGTCCCAATTGAAGCTTGATGAAGTCACATTTGAACAGCTGAAATACCTTTTATTTTTCTTGTGGAGGTGGGAGTTACCTTGATAGCTTGAGGACAAGAAAAAGATTAAGTTTGGGGGAGTTGATAACTAGAGATTTTTACCTACTATGTACTCTCTTTTGCTTAGGTTTTGGGGTAAAAATGCACTAAGGTACTCACAAAAACTAATGCAAGGTGCGTAAATTGCAGTTCTTCAGTTAAATTGAAGGAGAATGGCTAAAGATAACTCAAACAAAGCCAAACTTGCACAGCCCTGAAACCCAGCAAAAGCCCTGACATCGCTCTTATTTCACTGCAACGGAAGGCATTCCGCAGTAGCGGAATTCTGATAGCGGCCACCGATTGAAGTTCAGAGAGGTGTGTTTTGGAGCTTTTGGAACCGCGAACAGCGCCAAAATTACGCTGGACAACTTTCCTGTCCGCTGGAAAGCTCAATAATATGTTGGGAGCGGAATACCGGGTTTAGAGAGCTACTAAAAATGATCCTCCACAAGAGCGCGGTCAGTGGTAAAATTCTGCAGTCGCGCTTTCAAGATCCGCTGAGGCGCTCAATATTCCACTGGGAGTGGAAATAGGTTTCAGAGAACTGCCAAGTCAAGAACCGCAGTCTGTGCTTATAATTCGCAGCCGCAGAATCCTTTCCGCTGAGGCTTTCAGTATTCCGCTGACAGCGGAATCTCTGTAGGGGCAATTTTGTCAAGTATTTTCAGCTATGTATAAATACTTCTTTTTCTCATTTTAAGGTTATCAGATATTGTGAGGAGCTCGTGAATAGTATCTTTTTACCTTTTTGAGTAATTTTAGCATAGATTATATCTTTAATCTTAGATTTTATCTTTCTAATCAACATCTATGGCTTTAATTTCATCTTCTATTTTGATTGCTTCCATGAATATGAGTAGCAAGACCCATAAGCTAGGGTTGTAACCCAACCCTAGTATGGGTATCTAATGGGTCTTTTATTTTAGGGTCTACCTGTTATTGGGTCTGTGATATTTACTCTTTTTCATGCTTAATTTACTGAATTAGTGGTTGCAAACATTGATTAATGCCTTATTGACTAGGGTTGTTCTTGAGGAAGATGACCAAAGTCTAGGTAAAATAGGCTAACAGGGAATTAGGGTGAATTCAAGAGATTGATAGCCCCAATTAAAGGGTAGAAACTAGAGATAGTGATACCCGACGTGTGTCATTTCACTTGCTTTGTTGAAACACCCAATTAGGCTTGAGGAAGCCAATTCGGGCAAAGTCACCAAAACTACCAAGAGGTATAGGGTGAATAATTTAGTGTGAGATTATATCACGAGCCCATGACCAACAAGTTTATCCTAGATTTTATATCCCGTTAGGTATTCGCCTAGGTGTAAGTTTCAACCCTAGTGCCCTTTAATACTTGATAAAACCTTCACAAAAATATTGTTTATAATAGTAATCGTTAGAATTAAACTTAGTATAGAATCAAAACAACCCATGTTTAGAAGAGTAATTAAGAACAATACACACTCCTAAATCGGATAGAAACTCAACTCATATCATCTAACTCCCTGTGGATTTCGATCCTGATCCTATCGGGTAAAAGCTACATCGACCTTGCCTTGCCATTCTATAGTGGTATAGGTATGACTCGATCAGACACCTCAAAAGGTTTAATCAACTCAGGTTCTATCCCAAACTTACTAGCAACCAACGGAGTGACATACGATAATGTGGAACCTGGATCAATCAATGCATATACATCATATGAGGAGATTGATAATATACTTGTAACAACATCAGGCGACAATGTCACACCCCAAAACCGAGGGATACGACCGGGTAGCCCCAGTCAAGCGAACCTGGATTCCCTTTTCCATTCCATGTATTACCCCGTGATTCCAATGTACATTATTCAATTATAATTTAAACACATTCTTACAACGTGGAATTAAAATCTATATTTCTATCATTAACCACATGTGGTACAATACTTACAAGATATACATAACATACAGGTTCACTTTACGTGGTCTACAAGTTATACTGCCCAAAATACATATGTACATAACCCACATTTCCTATCTACGGAGCCTCTAAGAGTACAAAGGAGTTATATAATACTTGTCGGTAACAAAGTTACCGGCTATACCTTACACAAATACCAAAATTAAAATCCGGAAGAAGAGGTGGCATGAACCACACAGGGCCCCGAGAGGAAAGGGGCTCACCAAAACAGCTGATGGGACGTAGAGGAGGCACTACTGTTGGTGGGCTGGAGTACCTGCTATAGAACCACCTACAATCATCACAAGAATGTAGCGCCCCCGGCAAAAGGGACGTCAGTACATTTGAATTGTACTGGTATGTATGAACAAACTTTACTCTAAGTAAACTCAACAATGCACAGGCAAGAGACAGACAGAGAGTCACACAATCACTGCACAAAGATATAGAAAGAAACACAATGGAAGTTCCACAATTCTCACTTCATCACAATCACAATCACAATTCCACCCTTATCCCTTCTCAACATTCCACCCTTATTTCTTCTGTTGCGGCGCGCAACCCGATCCCACCTGACAATCACAATCATTTCTTATGTTTCTGTTGCGGCGTGCAACCCGATCCCACCGGACAATCACATCTCACCCTTATCACTTCTCACATATCACCCTTATCCCTCCTGTTGCGGCGCGCAACCCGATCCCACCAGACAATCATATCTCATATCAACAATGACAGTTCACAATTCAATCACAGAAAATTTCAGCAATAGGAATATAGCTTCTTTACAACCCACAATACGTATAAAACAAATCGTGCCACAATAAACCTTACCAAACAGTGAATCATATACGATATGGCCACAGCCGTTTAGTTCAATTACATCACACCACAACTCCTTTTCGTTACTTGTTACACAGCCTTTAGCATATACATTCATACTCTTGGATTCATTAACCTACTAGCATCATTTCACATAGCATGGTAGTGTGGTGATCAACTAAAGACAGACAAGGAATACACTTCACACTTCAACACAATTTGAACAACCATTTGCACATATTCACACCAATACATATACCGTATGCTCGGACACCACAAAGCGATTTTACAAAGATTAAAGTTAGCCATACATACCTAGAGTCGAGTTTCCCTTTTTAATTTCTATCACAATTCACTGGATCGTCGAGCACCGTCAATCTATTCCACAATGTGACCTATTTCACTTAGGATTAGGAACCTCGAATTCAATTAAGCATTTCATCAAACACTATGCGATCCCTTAGGTTACTAACCCCCTTTTTGTGCATAATTACCCAAGTTCGTTTCCCCCATTACTAGGTTACGGAGTTACATTCACATGCATGCAAGGTTTCATCTTTCATTTTTCAAAACCAACCCATGAGTGCTTTATTCCCATCCAAAATCAGAGAAATTGGGAGACTTAGAGTGAAGGCTTACCGTTTAGCGAAGAAGATGACTGATTACTCGATAATATCCGGGCTTAAAGTATTTTGGAAAATCAATTTGAGTGATGTTGGAACCTTCTCTATCAAGAACTCTCTTTTTCTTCTCTCTATCTTGTTTAGAATCCAGTTAAAATGAAAGGGGGTGGGGGTCAAATGGAGCTGGGGTCGGGTATAAAAGTTTGGAAAATTAAAAGCCCATGTCAAATATGCAGTCAGGAATGCGATCGCATTCCTGACATGCTGACCGCAGAATGGCCCCAGGTGGGCCAAAATTTGGAAACAATCTGCCCAGGTATGCGACCACTACCGCATACTCGTTATGCGATCGCATAGTGTGTCGCATAACACCCCTCCCAAAAAATCAAAGGCAATAATGCGACAGTTATGCGGTACGCAGAACCGAAATGCGGTCGCAGATTGGACCGCATAGTTGTCCTTTAGTTGGGCAGTGATTCT
>MDKH01109815.1:0-12698 GCA_005239495.1 Nicotiana undulata | reverse complement strand
TATTGAGGTTAATGAAGAGCTATCATACGAAGAGGCTCTGGTTGCTATTCTTGATAGGCAAGTTCGTAGATTGAGAAACAAATAGATTGCTTATGTTAAAGTGTTGTGGCGGAGTCAACAAGTCGAAGAAGCCACGTGGGAAACAGAGAAAGAAATGAAAGAAAAATACCCCCATCTGTTTGAGCAAGTGTAGTAGTGATCGTGCGAATTATGGTTCCAAGGCAATTTGATGTTGTACTCAGATTCGTGCAAAGGCACCCCATTTTTTTTTCTTTTCCTCTCCTAATTGCCTTATTGTTGTAACTTTCCAATGCGTGCTAGGACTGTATACAATGTTGTTAAATAGGTGGTGTGCCACCTTTAAAGAATATAAAAGTTCCGTGAAACAAATGTGCTAAGTAAGTGATTAATGGTAGTGTAGATGGGTAATGGTTAAAAGAATTGTCTATGATCTATTGAGGTGATTGAACTGTATGGGGCGCACTGAAATGGCCCAAAGTTATGTGCAAATTATGTGCCACTAATTGAATCTTATGCCAGTTTGTGATGAAAAGAGGATGAGCTATATGTATTTGTCAAGGTAATTGGATATGTGCAAGTGTTGAGGTAATGAATGGTATACCAGTTGTAATGATAACAAAAATTGTGTAATGATGCTTGGAAATGTGTTTCGGGGGCTCTCTGGCAGGTGGATAGGTCTAAATACAAAGGAGACTCTGGCGAATTTTTCTGAAAATACAGGAGTTAGTGTAAATCTGGAAGTTTGCATATCATGTTTTCAAAACCAAACGATTCCTTTTGAATCCTCATTCGAGGACGAATGATCTTAAGGGGGGGGGGAGAATTTAAAGACCCGTAAAAGTTCTTGTTTAAAATAATGCCCGAATAAGTCCCCGAGTTGTTATATATGTGGAAATTCTTAAAACGGACCTTGATTGTGTAAAAGTACCCCGGGATTTGAAAGAACTTAATTTTTCTAGAAATTTGGGTATTATGCGACGCACTATGCGATCGCATAACGTGTAAGCGGACCGCATAGTGGTCGCATACACGGGCAGATCACTGCCCAACTGAAGGACAACTATGTGGTCCAATCTGCGATCGCATTTTGGTTCTGCGGACCGCATAGTTGTCGCATCATTGCCTTTGAGTTTTGGGGAAGGGTGTTATGCGACGCACTATGCGATCACATAACGTGTATGCGAACCGCATAGTGGTCGCATACACAGGCAGAATGTTTTCAAAATTTGGCCCACCTGGGGGCCATTCTGCGGTCCAATATGCGGACCGCATGTCAGGAATGCGATCGCATTCTTGACCGCACATTCGACACGGTCTTTTAATTTTCTAAATTTTTATACCCGAACCCAGTTTCATTTAACCCCTGCCCCCTTTCATTTTAACAGGTTTCTAAACAAAATAGAGAGAAGTGAGAGTGGGTTCTAGAGAGAGAAGTCCTCATCTTCCCCAAATTGGTCCTTCATCTCTACCTAGGCTTGGAAGTTTATCAAGTAGTAGTCATCTTCTTCATCATAAGAGGTAAGCCTTCACCCTATTTTCTCAAATTCCAGGGATTTAACTAAGAATAAAACACACATAGGTAAGTTCTTGAGGATGAAAAGTTGGGACCTTGCATGCATGTGAATAATCGTCCATAACCTAGTAAATGGAAGCAAGTAGAGTAATCTTTCACTAAAAAAGGTGTAGTCAATATAAGGGATCACATAGTGTTTGATAAAATGCTCAAATGAATTCGAGACTCCTAATTCTAAGGTAAATATGTCGCATTGTGAACTAGATTGGAGGTGCTAGGCGGTTCGGGGAATTGCAATAGAAATTAAAAAGGGAAAGTCGACTCTAGGTATGTATGGCTAACTTTAATCTTTGTAAAATAACTTGTGGTGTTCGAGCATACGGTACGTGTATAGCTATGAATATAAGCAACTGGTTGTCCGAATTATGTTGAAGCGTGAAGTGTATTACTTGTCTGTCTTTAGTTGATCACCACACTACTATGCTATGTGAAACGGTGCTAGTAGGATAATGAATCCAAGAGTATGAATGTACATGCTAAAGGCTATGTAAAGAAGTAGTATTCTTATTGCTGAAATTTTTTGTGCTTGAACTGTGATTTTGTCATCGTTGATATGAGATGAGATTCATTGGTGGGATCGGGTTGCGCGCCGCAACAAGGAATATAAGGGTGATATGTGAGAAGTGATAAGGGTATGATTGTGATTGTCAGGTGGGATCAGGTTGCACGCCGCAACAGAAACACAACAAATGATTGTGATTGTCAGGTGGGATCGGGTTGCGCGCCGCAACAGAAGAAATAAGGGTGAAATGTTGAGAAGGGACAAGGGTGAAGTTGCGATTGTGATTGTGATGAAGTGAAAATTGAGTAACTTCCATTGTGTATCTTTCTATGTCATGTGCAGTGATTGTGTGACTCTCTGTCTGTCTCTTGCCTGTGCATTATTGAGTTTACTTAGAGTAAAGTTTGTTCATACACACCAGTACAATTCAAATGTACTGACGTCCCTTTGTCGGGGGCGCTAAATTCTTGTGATGTTTGTAGGTGGTTCTATAGCAGGTACTCCAGCCCACCGACAATAGTGCCTCCTCTTCGTCCTACCAGCTGTTTTGGTGAGCCCCTCTCCTCTCGGGGCCCAGTGTGGTTCATGCCACCTCTTCTTCCGGATTTTTATTTTGGTATTTGTGTAAGGTATAGCCGGAGCCTTGTTACCGGCAAGTATTATATAACTCCTTCGTACTCTTAGAGGCTCCGTAGATAGGAAATGTGGGTTATGTACTTATGTATTTTTGGCAGTATGACTTGTAGACCACGTAAAGTAAAACTGTGTGTTATGTATATTTTGTAAGTATTGTACTACATGTTGGTAATGACAGAATTCTATGGTTTAATTTCAGATTGTAAGAATGCGTCTTAACTATAATTGAATAATGTACATCGGAAATTTCGGGGTAATACGTGGGAGGGAAAAAGGAATCCAGGTCCGCTTGACTGGGGCTACCCGGTCGAGCGCCGATCGTGTCCCTTGGTTTTGGGGCGTGACAATGACCGCCATTTTTCATGATATGATGCACCAGGAAATTGAGGTGTACGTGGATGATGTGATTATTAAATCTAGGACGCAAGACGACCATATGCAGCATCTGAGAAAATTCTTTGAATGTCTGCGTAAGTATGATTTAAAATTAAATCTAGCCAAAGTGCCTTCGGAGTTCCATTTGGGAAATTGCTGGGGTTTATAGTCAGTCGAGGGGGCATCGAGCTAGACCCGACAAAGATAAAGTCTATTCGGGATTTGCCTCCTCCGAGGCCCAAGAAAGAGGTCATGAGTTTGCTGGGTAGGTTGAATTACATTAGCAGGTTCATCGCTCAGTTGACATCCACGTGTGAGCCTATATTCAAGCTGTTGAAGAAAGATGCATCAATTAAATAGACGGACGAGTTCCAAGTCGCTTTCGTCAACATCAAAGAATATATGTCAAAGCCTCTAGTGTTAGTCCCACCAGAACTAGGAAGGCCTTTGTTCTTATATTTGACGGTGTTGGAGAATTCCTTCGGGTGTGTTCTCGGGCACCATGATGTGACCGGGAAGAAAGAACAAGCCATATACTACTTGGGCAAGAAATTCACAAGCTATGAAGCCAAGTACACCTTGTTTGGAAGAACTTGCTGCACCTTAACTTGGGTTGCCCAGAAGCTCCGGCATTACTTGTTGGCTTATACCACTTACCTCATCACTAGGCTGGATCCTTTGAAGTATATATTCCAAATTCCAATGCCCACCGGGAGATTAGAAAAGTGGCAAATCCTGCTCACCGAGTTCGACATAGTCTATGTCACCCGCACGGCGATGAAAGCTCAAGCCTTGGCGAATCACCTAGCTGAAAATCCTATCGATGACGAATATCAACCTTTGAGTACTTACATCCCGGACGAGGAAGTAAACTCAGTCGAGGTAATCTCAGAAAACACCAACACTTGGAAAATGTTCTTTGACAGAGCTGTAAATGCAAAAGGTGTTGGTATTGGGGTAATCTTGATTTCGCCCACAGGACAACACTATCCATCCACCGCCCATCTTCGGTTCTTCTGTACAAACAACACTGCTAAATATGAAGCATGCATCATGGGCATGAACATGGAGATTGGCATGGATGTAGAGGAATTATTGATCATGGGAGATTCCGACTTGATCATCAAGAAAACTCAATGGGAGAGGGAAACTCGAGATATTAAACTTCTTCCATATAGACAACATGTGGAGGATCTTGGAAAATGATTCAAAGCCATCGAATTCAGGTATACTCCTTGATGCCACAATGAGTTAGCTGATGCACTGGCTACCTTAGCTGCAATGCTGCCATATTCAAGCAATGTCCACATTGAACCGCTAGAGATTCAAATCCGGGAAAGACATGGGTATTGTAACATGGTCGAAAGGTTCTTGAAAACAAAAGAATACCCGGAGCAGGCCAATGGAGACCAAAAGAGAACCATCAAAAGGCTCGCTAGCAGTTTCTTCTTAAGCAGGGAAGTGTTGAATAAAAGAACTTCCGATTTGAAGTTGCTAAGGTGTGTGGATGCCAAAGAAACTGAAAAGATTATGAACGAGGTACATTCAGAAGTATGCGGTCCCCATATGAACGGATACGTCCTCGCAAGAAAATCCTGCGGGAAGGATATTATTGGATGACCATGGAGAAATATTGTTTTAGCTTTGCCTAGAAATGCCATAAGTATCAAATACATGGTGATTTGATCCATGCACCACCTTCAGAATTGCATCCCATCTCAGCACCTTGGTCGTTCGTTGCCTGGGGAATGGATGTCATTGGGCCAATCGAGCCGAGAGCTTCAAATGGGCACAGAATTATCTTGGTTGCAATCGACTATTTCATAAAATGGGTCGAAAAGTCACATTCAAAGCCACCACTAAGAAAGCAGTGGTGGATTTTGTGCACTCTAACATCATCTGTCGTTTTGGTATCCCAAAAACTATCATTACTGACAATGCCGCAAATCTAAACAGTCACTTGATGAGGGAGGTATGTGAACAATTTCAAATCACGCACCGCAATTCCACCCCTTACCCGTCCAAATCCAATGGCGCCGTTGAAGCAGCAAATAAAAACATCAAGAAAATCCTCAGAAAAATGATTCAAAGTTCTAGACAATGACACGAGCAATTGCCTTTTGCATTATTGGGATATCGCACGACCATGGGCACATCGGTTGGAGCTACGCCCTATCTATTGGTTTATGGCACTGAAGCCGTAATACCTGCAGAAGTTGAAATTCCCTCCCTTCGGATCATTGTCGAAGCTGAGATTGAGGATGATGAATGGGTCAAAACCCAGCTGGAACAACTAACTCTGATTAATGAGAAAAGAATGGTCGTGGTTTGTCACGAGCAGTTGTACCAACAAAGAATGGCCCGCGCTTATAATAAGAAGGTGCGGCCTAGGAACTTCGAAGTGGGGAAACTCGTCCTGAGACGTATCCTCCCGCATCATGAAGAGGCGAAAGGAAAATTCGCCCCAAATTGGAAAGGTCCATACATCATAAGGAAATTGCTACCAAAAGGAGCATTGTACTTGGGGGACATCGAAGGAAATGACCCCGAAACGCCTGTCAATGCAGATGCAGTCAAAAGGTACTATGTTTGACCTTTTCGTGATGTTGATGTTCCCGATCGAAATGACGAAGGCTTTTCATTCACACTACCCCAAACACTACCAACTTTTGTAAACCCTTTTGAGTCGGTTACTTTTCTTTAAATACCCTCTTTGAAACCTGAAAGTGTTATTCAAGAAGAACGATGAAATGGAAAACAAAAAGAAAAATGAAAGAAAAATCATCATCAAAACAAAAACAAAAGTTCCCTAAACTACGTTCTACTTGATTCCGAAAGGATACGTAGGCAGCCTCTCTCTAGGGTTCAGTCACACCAAAATAAAATTTCACATTTCCCCCAAGAGTTTAAGTTGGGGCAGATGTTACGATGTGTTCAGCAATGTTTCGCCTGAAAGGTTCCAAAGTTGTAATTCAATACAAATTCTTTTCCTAAAAAAACTTGTTCAAGTCCTTCCGATCAATCGGCAATGATATCTAAAATTTGAGGATACAGTTGTTTGGATTCAATGCAAGAAATGAGAGAAACTAAAATGAGAGAGTCTTATCAGTGAAAACCCACACGAGCACCGTGAGGCGATAGTGAGCAGAGAAAATTGAAAATGAAAAAGTCTTGTTAGTGAAAACTCGCAAAGAGCACTACAAGGCGATGGTGAGAAGAGAAATGAGAGAGGTTAGTTGGCGAAAACCCGCAAAGGGCGCCGCTGATCGAAAAGGATAATGGGTCATTGACATGGACGCGGTCCGGAGCAAGTTTTCTCGATCTCGGGGTAATAGTTGTGATGAATTTTGGAGAGTTTGATGGCTTGCACAGATCGGGCATCCAGTCCAAGAAGCATGTCATGTTCATTGAAGGTCGCATACACTCCAGATAAGTCCTTCATTCCTTTCCCCGAAAGGGATATTTCTTGTAAAAATTTATTGTCTCTGTTCCTTTGTTTATTTTCTTTTAATCCCTTTCGGTCTAACTATGTTCCTAAAGTAAGACAAATAAAGGATGGCAAAACTGATTTACGGGGCCCTCAAGGGCATCGAGTTGACCTCGACTGGCCATAGCGGCCGATGCTTCAAACTCAGAACCCTTGAGAGGAGGATATCAAATTGAAGTGCCCATGAAGTCAAATAAAGTTGAAAGGTTGATGCCCACGTGGCTAACTATCTCGAGAGTTTGAAAGCCGAAGTGCTCCAAATGCTCTAAAATTGAAATTGGAGGTAAAATTCAGAGTTGAAAGGACAATAAAGGCGAAACGAAGTTGGAAAGGGTAAGTCCCACAAGACTAACCGTTGCAGCAGAATTTAAGGAACCAAAATTCTCCCGATACTCCAAAAATCCAAAAGAAAAAGCAAGTGAAAGGCCTACAAAGGCAAAATAAAGTCGAAATGGTGGGTCCGACGTGACCGATCGCCATGGTAAAATCTGGAAAGCCAGGGTCCCCGGGATTAGAAATGAAACTAATCCCCAGAAAGCAAGCAAGCGGTTGAGATCTTCGCCAAAGGGACCAAGATCAAGCAGTTAAAATAATCAAGGCCGCAAAACCAACCACCATTTCAAACTAACAAATTGTTCTTTGTTTGAAAATAGGAAACGGGTGCAACTCGAAAGCAACCGTGCAAAAAGCGGGTGCAACCAAAGAAATCGCGCAAGGGCTAAAAAGAGCTCTGTAGCGTTGACTCCAAAAAGGGAAGTTTCCTCCAAAATCCTTTCCCGCATTCATTGAAAATTAAATAAAAAACGGGAGAAGGAGAAAAAGAAGGCAAATGATATTGAAAACAATTATGACCTAAGTAGCTTAGGGCCCCAACCCCTAGCTAAACCTTTTCCAACCTAGGATATTCAATTCCTTAGTTGATGCCAAAACAGGGTCACATTCCCTAGCAGACACCGGCATAACCTGGTGATCTTTTCCTGGCAAAAGCATAACCTGTTGACCTTCCCCCAGACACCAGCATAACCTGGTGATCATTTTCTAGAAACAACATAACCTGTTGACCTTCCCCCGACACCGGCATAACCCGGTGATCTTTTCTGGAGATAGCATAACCAGTTGATCTTCTCCCGACACCGACATAACCTGGTGATCTTTTTCTGGAAACAACATAACCTTTTGATCTTCTCCCGACACTGGCAAAACCTGGTGATCTTTTCCTGGCAACAACATAACCTGTTGACCTTCTCCTGACACCGACATAACTCGGTGATCTCTTCCTGACAACGGCATAACCTGTTGATTTTCTCCCAACACCGGCATATCCCGATGATCTTTCCAACTTAGGATCCCAATCCCTAGTTCATGATGGAATAACCCGATGATCTTTCCAACTTAGGATCCCAATCCCTAGTTGATGTCGGCATAACCCGATGATTTTTCCAGCTTAGGATCCCAATCCCTAGTTGATGCCGATATAACCCGATGATTTTTCAATCTTAGGATCCCAATCCCTAGTTGATGTTGATATAACCCGATGATTTTTTCCAACATAGGGTCCCATTCCCTAAGTAGACACCAGCATAACCTAGTGATCTCTCCTGGAAACAGCATAACTTGTTCATCTTTTTCAAACACCAGCATAACCTGGTGATCCTTTTCCTGACAACAACATAACCTGTTGATCTGTTTTCAAGACACCAGCATAACTTGGTGATCTTTCCTTGACAACAGCATAACATGTTAATCCCTTCCCCAGATGCCAACATAACTTGGTGATCTTTCCTTGACAACAGCATAACATGTTACTCCTCTCTCGACACCGGCATAACCTAGTGATCTTTTCCTGATGATAGCATAACTTGTCCCCTAGTCAAATTTACCTTAGACATAGGGTATACACTCCCTAGTCTGCAATCACCCCAGGTACACCGCCCCCGACCTTTCATAGTTTTAATAATGAAGTAGTACAGGTTTAATACAATAACTCACGAAATTTTCCTAGTGAAAACTGGGGCAAAAAAGTTTGTTCTTTTGTTTTGATTTTGCGCAGATTACACTTTAGGACAATGGATTCGAGACGACCAAAAGAAGAAGTTTCGGTCCAGAATAAAAGAAAAGAAGAAAAAGAGAAGGCCAGACCCAAAATACAGAAGCAGCAAAGATGCGGACTGCTCGAGACAAGATTGAAGTCGCAAGCTATGCACGTCCCTCTTGATCCGAAAAGCTGAAGAAGATTGAACCCGAAGTGCAGAAGCGAGAAAGACGTGGACTATTCAGGACAATATTGAAGTCGTCCATTTTGTATATCCTGCCTTGATCCGAAAACCAGCATTTGTGGCTGACAAGCATCAAGATCCAGGTCAGAGTCAGCAAGAGCCAAGACTCAAGACCAAGCCTTAGAGCATACAGATAGGAATCTTGTAACTAGTAGTTGATAGGCTTAGTTAGTCTTTTTCGTTTGTTACTTTGGTGTAATAAGGAGCTCAGCAGCAGTAACAGCAGCAACAGCCACAGTGAAATCACAGTTACCCGGTAGTCCCAGCTACCAAAACTTCCAGAACTACACTGCTCACTTTGTCTTTTCCCAAAAACTCGTCTTGTTTCCGAGCAAAAAGGGGCAGCTGTGAGCATGTAATTTTTAACCTACCATATATTCCTACAAAATTCAATAAATTAATTAATTTAATAATTTTTTGTTGAATTTCAGTGTTATTTATGAATTATTTTTGCATTGCATAATCATAATTTGTCTTTTAAAATTTATAAATGATTTAAAGTTGCATAATTAGGTGCCCAACCTCAATCATTTTTTATTAGAAAAAATTACAAAAAAAAATTATTACAAGTGTTAATTAATAGTTTTACTTTTCATTAACCCATTAATCAACTCATAATTAGATGAAATTAGTTTAAAACTAATTAGTACATTTTTAAGGGTTTAATTAGAATGAATTTGGGTAATTAATTAACCTAAGTATTAAAAGAGAGGGATTAAAATCATACCTGGGCCAAGTTACCCAAGCCCAAGTCTTTTTTTCTCACTACCCAAACATACCCAACCCAAGACCAAGCCAAACCCGTCCAAAATCCCCTTAAGCCAAACGACCCCGTTTAGCCCCCCCCCGTTCATCTCAGCCGTTGGATCCCTTTGATCAAACGGTCCGGAACTGATTCCAAATTAAGTATATAACTGTCCTAACACACCCCCTACCCTCAAACTCACTTTCCCTAAACCCTAACACCCCTCCGTCTCTCTCTCTACCTCCACCGGCCTCCGCCGTCTCCCGCCTATCTCCACCGACCAGAAATCGCCTACCGGCGGCGGAGCTTCTCCAAACCGGCCCAAAATTGTACCAGGTAATCCTCTCCTCCTCCTCGATCACCCCCTGACCTCCGTTCCTCCAAAAACCCCACCAAAAGAGACCAATTTCAGATCTGAAATTTGAAAAACCCTAAGAATGTAGCTCCGGTCGATTCCAAGACCTCCAATGACTCACACCTACATGAGTCGATAGCTCTTGGTGAGAGTTATCGATTCATGTTGGTTTGGATCATTTACAAACCCCATCGGAGTCCGGACATAGTCCGGCGAGTCAAATATTTCCGGCCAAACGTTGCCCAATTTAACCGGTATCCCATTTTCTTCCCATTCCTGTATTTAGTTTAGGTTTAAATCATGTTTAGTTTAATTTTGAAAACTGCCCTAAGTGCTTACTGTTTCCTTCTGTTTTTTCTTTGATTAATTGCTTCCATGCCTGTCTAATTGTATAAGTAGTTAGGTTAATCATTAATTAGAGCTTCAACAAATGTGCTTAGATAAATTCTGATTTAAGGCTCATAACTCCCTTTATGTTTAGATTTTCCAGATTTTTTCTTTTGATCTTTCTTATCTTTTTCTTATGTTTTGCTTAAGACAAGTTTGTGAGCTGATTAGTTATAATTTAACATAAACCTGCATGTTTAGGTATATTGGAATGGTAGATTAGGATAACATTAATTTCACTACTTAATCCCGACTAATTAGTCTAATATTTCATGCATTTATATCAAATATTGTTGTTTAATTGGACGAAAGGTTTATATGACTCGATTATTTTTAGTTTCTGATTTTTCATAATTGATTCTCCTTTGTCAATGACTCATGTGTATTAGTCAACAAATTTCAACCTTAGTATTAATTACGCATTAATTAGATTTATCAAAAATAGTAATTGGCTTAAGGTTCATATGTATATTGTTGTAATCAATTACTGATATTTAGTGTTAAGACAACCTAATTTTAACTCTTAGAATAGAATTTACACCTACAATGTCCTAAACACTACTTTCATCCGATTTAATGGATTAAGTAGTTAGGGGTAAGTTAATTAAGGTTCTGATTTTGGTTAAACAATATAGAGTTAATTATACATAACTGGTTAAGCTTAAGCTTAGGTTAAAAACATAAGCTAAGTCACAATTTAAAGGTGATCAATTAAGCCTAATTTCTCAATTGAGTTAAACACATGATGACCTCATTTGGTTTAGCTAAGTCTAAGATCGAAATAATTCACTTAGTCTTACTCTTAAGCTAATTTCAGCTTCTTCAGCCTAGTAAATAATTTAAGCTAATTAGTACTGATCATTAATTAGAATAAAGCTGATCAGTTTAGTAAACAACTCAGCCTTTAATACTAAAGAAGTAATCCTAAGGGTACTAAGGGGTAGTTTAGGAACTTCAATTGAAGAATCTTGGGTGTAACAACCCAAAGAAACTTCTAGAATTAGGAAAATATCAAAAACAAAATCAGAAATCATAGAATCAGATTTTTTTAAGGGTAAAACAGTATTTTTACAAAGGAAAATAGGGATGTAAAGAATAGAACATCCTAGAAAGGGGTACAGTTGTCCTATAGGATAAGGATGGACAGCTGTACCTGTACTATTTTCAGCTAATAAGATAAGGTATATTCCTTTGAAGATGCTACCCTAAAGCTCTCTATAAATGGATTAGGTTATTCTGAAAATAGGGGGAATTTGTACACACTCTACAGACATTTACACCCTATACACACTTTTTACACACTTGAGACTCTTGACACCTGAAAAACAAACATACACACCCTCCACACATACTGAAATACTATTCTGAAATTATACTACTATTACTCTGAAAAACAGAAACAAGAAAAAATATGTTGAAGTCATGAGTGCAAAAAATAGTCTAAAAATCTGGTTTTCCTGTAGCTGTGGTTTTCTTTCCGGAAGAGCTAGTTTTATTGCTGATTTCTACTCAAATTGTTGGTATTCAAGCTGTCATTTTCTGGGTTTTCTTACTGTTGGTTTTGTTGATGTTGGTTATTGTGCTAAGCTTCAGCTTCCAGCTTTTTGACCTTTATTTGGTCTAAATTTTCCTTGCTATTTTACATTTTAACGTATGTAACTTGTAACGACCCGACCGGTCGTTTTGAGATCCAGCGCGTCGTTTAGTAGTTTGGAGTCATGAACAGCTTCATTTCGGGTATTGTGACTTGTGGGTATTGTCAGAGTTGAAATTTAGGGGGTTCGGGGTTAAATTGAAAGGAAAATTCTCATTTCAGAAGCCTTAAGTTGAGGAAATTGAGTAAGACTGGAATTTTGAGTAAACTGTGATGACCAAAAAGGGCATCTTATGTAAATTTAATTATGACTGTGTTCCGAGGCCCTGAAAGCCTCCGTCAATCTCACCTCGATGTGCGTGCGCAGCCCGGGCGCGTAGCCGGGAAGCCTTTATGTGGAAACTTGATAAAGAGTTGAATTTATGATAATTAGTTGAATAAAGTTGACTTTGGTCAACATTTTTGGTGAACGGACCCGGATCCGTGATCCGACGGTCCCGGAAGGTCCGTAGGAAAATATGGGACTTGGGCGTATGCCCGGAATCGAATTCCGAGTACCCAAGTCCGAGAAATGAATTTTTAAAGGAAATTGTTTTATGAAAATATTAAAGGCTTATGAAAAATGAACCTTGATGTAAAACCTGTGCGGCCGTGCCCGTATTATGATTCCGGAGCCCGGAACAGGTTCAATATATGTTATTCAAGTTATCTGTGAAATTTGGTAAGAAACGAACTTGATTTGGCGGG